>JAODTR010003227.1:0-12964 GCA_025399935.1 Amblyopsis rosae
TGAAATAGTAAATTAAGTATGACATGTCTGCCAAAATGCAATAACTATAATTATTAGTTGATTAATCAAATCACACTTCTTCAGTGTGTATATGGGTTGTAATGCACTGTTCGCTGAAATGTGTGTGTGTTTGTCGTTACAGTGGTGTGAACATGTACGCCATGTTGACGGGAACGCTTCCATTCACCGTGGAGCCCTTCAGCCTCCGAGCCCTGCATCAGAAAATGGTGGACAAAGACATGAACCCTCTGCCTCCCTCGCTTTCTACAGGTACATGCACGCGCACGCACGCGCACACCCACACCCACACACACACACCTGTTCTGCGGGCTATACAAGCTGAAACAAGCCTCCTGTAAGAAATAATTATGACATGCATTATAGATAGTCAGTGTTTGCTCTTACTCTTAAACTATTCTAGAAATATTCCTGCATAACTGTTTACATTGCTAATGAAATTAATATTCCACTAATACCGTGTATGCAAAACTCGAAATATTCATACGAAATATGCTGTTTACATAATCAATATGACATTTTGGATACTGCCAGTCAGAATAATATTGGAATATTAGTTATCCCTATAGGAGTTTAATACTAGCGAATATAAACGCACTGACATAAAGACCCAGGCCCTGCGGCGTAGCTGTGACACAGAAGCATAAATCAGCCTAAACATGCACAGGGTATTTTCTGATACCTGAAACTATGTACCCATTATCATGGATACATACAAATCATACAGAACATACAGATCATACACCTGTACGTTGACATACCATACCAGTTTAATTGAATTGGAAATAGTAGTAATAGCTCTATGTGTTGCTGAAATAACCCTTATGTGGTTTTTAAACTTTGGAGATAAGATAAAAAAATGTTGTGTGGACGATATTAGGGTACTAAGGCTAGACAAGTTTTTATAGTATATATTGTATACTCATATTATTAGTCACCTAAAACAATAAACATTTGCTGGTACAGGTTTGAAAAAATATTGCTGTATAAAAAGACAACAATTGGCCTACATGTCTGTATTTACTAAGTAAAGAAAAAAGCATAAACGTGTAAGTAAGAAAAAAGTAAGAAACCTTTGTCCTGGTTACAAAACATTATCTTAATTGTGATATGATGCTAGTAAACACATGCTAACCATTCCGTAGAAGCAATACACATACCTACCATATCATTACGTGAACAGCTAATACACTTCAGTGGAACAAGCATTGTCATCTGTTCTTGTGAAAGGTGTGTTGTGCAGTGGGATTAGCCTATTACTGTATTATGAAATCGGCTTGTCTATAAAGTACCTGACAGGTATGACAGGTACTTTATATAGAATGAGATGCTTGAGGTTTTGTCTTAACAAGGTGAACAGGTATTATTCTTCTCCCAAAGTTCACTAGAAATCAATGTTTACTTATAATTGTTTCTATTTCTGTCTCCCAGCTGCCAAATGTCTTTTGAAGAAGCTTCTGGAACCGGACCCTGAGAGACGGCCCAACATCCAGCAGGTCATGACACACTCGTGGCTTCAGCTGGCCAACAAAAACACAGGAGCACCATACCTCAACAGGTAAGTCCCTGTCTCACACACACACACGTGTACGCACTAACATGCATGAGTGGCAACCCTGGCTATGTAAACAAAGGACTAATAATACACATTCATAACATGCATATTTTAAATATATCATACATAGATGATAATGAATAAGTTAAGATAAATACATAATTTACATAACCGTTCCACTTTACAGATATCAATGCTCAAGGCTATTTAAGATCATACACATTTGTGCATAGACAGATTAAAATCTTCTTTGCTGTTGGCTAGGCAGACACGCGCACACACGCGCACACACACGCACACGCACACACACACGCACCTAACTTGGGCTCTGTCTGTCCGTAATGTGAACAGGATTCACATTGAGGAGATCAATGATGTGGTGCTACTTCACATGGCAGAGAAGATGGGCTACAAATACAGTGAGGTCCTAAGCGCGGTGCTAACAAACCGCGCCTGTCATTTGCTGGCGGTCTACTTCCTCCTCAACAAGAAGATGAAGAGACTCTCAATCGAGTACAGGGTAAGGACAGCTTCCAAACGCACACAACGCATGAGAGTCCAGTATGGGCAATTAATCATTGAACATAAAGCACACAAATGCAAATCTTGATAATAGTACATTTCTAATAATACTTTTGGTTTAAAGGAATTTTTTTTTCTTTTTCGGAATGAGTTTGCAGGGAAATAGGATGACTTTTATTATTAATTATTCATAAAATATGTTATGCTATATGTATATGTTCAGTTTGGAAAAGTACAACATACATTGTGAGCGTCAAAAAGTCAAACTCTTGTGAACTTTAGTACTTCTGTGTCTGTTTTTAGCAAAAGCAGGAGAAGGAACCAATGAAAAGCGAGTATTTCCAGACCCAGTGGAGAAAGCATATTGATAAAGTCATCATCCCTCCCAAACAGACGCCTGTCTACCTGGCCGTCAGCAAGGGCCATAGCAAAGAGAAAAAGCACAGAACAGGTGAGAGATTTGATACAACATTACTGGTAAACGATTATAAATATTGCTATTCCAATTGTGTAAATATGTAGATGGCTGGTATCTTGATCATGCATCAGCTACTCCAAAGTCTTTGGTAAATACATTTTGGTTTTCTAACCAGTTTGATATAGTTTAACAAAATATGCAAACATAAGTTTAAGTCCATAAGCAACAGTAAAATTAATCTTGGTAATTTGACCCTAATGTGAACTACTTAAACCCTTACAGGCACATTTACATAAACAGGAACCTAAGAGGTGTTTCCTTTACTTTAGAAAACTACAATTAGGCAATATAGCAACCAAGCCCAAAGGCTACACTAGACCCAACTTGCTAGAATATAGTCATGATGCCAAGTGAACTGAAACGTGTTATATATTTGCATTTGTGTTCATGTTATGTCATCTTTTCTTTTGTGTAACATATACATTATGCAATGTTTTGTGAATAATTTGTAAAAACATCCTGTACTTTGGCCAAAAGATATGTTAATATTTATTTATCTGCTGAAAACTATGCTAATTATGGCATGACAAAGGATTTATATGCAAATGCTTTGGTTGCATGAAGTTGCTTCATGGCACACAATAAACCCGTAAACTACCATTCAAATGGTAGTGTCACTTAAAAATGTCCTTGCTTTTGAAATAAATGCAAATGTGTTGTGCATAATAATAAACAATAAAGGTAACATTAAATACAGTATATACATGGTAAATGTTGTATAATAATTTTGCAGCTGTAAACAACTGATTTTTAATGGTACATCTACATGGGCGAGGCCAATTATCAGCAACCATCACTCCTGTGTTTAATGGCACGTGGTGTTTGCTAAACAGCTCAATTTCTTTTTCAAAACCAAGGACAGTATCTAAGTACACACACTATACATCTAAGTTCAAATTCATTACATTACATTACACCTAAAGACCACATTCCATTACACTGTGAGCTGAGCACCCCATTTCATTTCGTACTGCACTTTATTAATTTTATTTACCCTTCCTGAGTGGGAGTGGTCAGACAGGTCTGACGATGACTAATCCAGAAATAATGTCACACAGAAAGACACAGCTGACAAATTTTGGCCTAATCAACCACTGAAAATATTTCTAAATAAGCCCTTATCAGGTCCTGTCAGACAAAACAACTGACCTAAAAAACATTAAAAATAAAAAACTAGAACTTTACTATAGGGGACCGTAAAATTCAAAGTTTCTACTACTAATAACCCCAATTGTCAGCCTATTAGATGTGATAGATGTGATCAATGTAAATCATTTAAAATAAATAAATAAATATAACTATGGATAAAAAGTGCTACTATGATTTGAGTCATCAAATGACAATGAAACCGTCTTGCTGGTATGTGCCACAGAGTGTGCGTGTGCCAGTGGGTTGTCAGGGTAGTCCATATTGACATATCCCATGTTAACGATGATATAATGTCCATGCAGGTCTTCTGCGTGCTATAACCGGGGGTCACCGCAACTCCCCGCTGGCCCCGCCCGGCACCGTGGCCTCCTCCTCCATGGAGTACCTAGAGATCCACCCTCTCTTCCCCGACACCCCTCCGCCACGCCGGCGTCTGGGCACCCTCCCTCAGGCGGCCACGCCCCCCAGCCCGGAGCACAACATTCCTGCTCCTCCGGCCCCGTCACCCATCGGCATGCATTCCTTCGATTCCCTCTCCAAAGCGGAGCAAATCGAGGACACCCCTGCGGCCCCGTGGTACAAGCTGACCAATGGAACCTTTTCCCCACCACGCCACGTCTCCGCCTTCCACCCTGACTCCTCCTACTTGAAGAAGGCCACCATCCCCAGCCCCCCAGTCCTTATTGTCAACCCAAAGCCCAAGAAGAGCATCTCGGCCGACTGGTGCGCTTCCTCTGACACAAGCGGAAGCCCGCCAAGCACAGTAGGAAGTCCCCCGGGCTCTGCGTTCAGTCCTCCTAGGTCGGCCTTCCATCCCCTCAACCCTTGCTCGGCGTTCAGTCCTCCCTCCAGCGGGAGCAGCAACGATTCCGAGAGCCCCACGCACCGCAGAAAGTTCCCATCCTTGGGGATCGGACAGATCTTGAAGAAGAAGATTCAGTCGCAGCCGTTCAGCTTCCGGGCGGAGCAGGTTGTGGAGGAGGTGGTGTCCCCTCCACCCTATCCCATGCAGACGCTGCTATGCGCCTCAGGTGCACTGAAGACCCTTTGCTGAGGTGCATTGTACGCCCAAACAAGAATGGCAGAGCGCAAGAATGAAAGAAAGAGACTCGTTTTCGATGAGTGCATCCCCTCTCAACGTTCTGGTCGTTGGAGACGGCCTTTCCGAGCGGCCTTTAAAACTGTCTGTCTGTTGTTGTTGTGACGAGTAACTTTTTATTTTTTAAAGATATGGTTAATAATGTAAAGAAGGAAAAAAAAAGAAATATGTAACCTCAGTTGCTAGAAATGGGTGACACTGGGAAGATTTCAAATGTATCCCTGTGCAATGACTAAATCCCGTTATACAGTGGATATAGAACACAATGTAATATAGGTGTGACGAACAAGGTGTACATGTATACTGACACACACACACACCTACAGTAAGCCTACAACACTGTATTATAAACTGTGTGAGGGATATTTTCTCTTATGTAATAATGTTGTGATTAACTGATTACAAACTAAGCCGTAGACTGATTCACACCAGCTAACAGACCCATACCCCAACCCTGAGCCTGTTTAGGCATATTACTGTCATATGAATGCTTTTGTCTTTGTTAAACGTTGATACCTACCTTCCAGACAGATGGCACTGTATCCTCTATGCTGTCTGAAGGTGAAAGTTTACTGCACTATCTTTGTAAACCAAAACCAATACCAACAAACAGGTGAGCCTTCTCATCTTGTAACCTCACTCAATTATTCATACATTAATGGCACAGCGGTTGACCGGCGTGCTTGTGTGGATTTTGCCACATTCTGTAGTATGGTCCAGCGCTAGTGACATTGGGAACATGTTGACCACGTGTACACCACCTGGGTAACTGTCAACATTAATCTCTCACTTAGAACTAATGCATAATCACCGAACATTACTCACAGTTAACACAACTGACTGTAAAACCCACTGCCAAACTTGCATAATTTGTACCTAATAATAATAATAATAATAATAATAATAATAATAATAATAATAACAATAGTGATGATCGTAACAATAATAAAAGTATTAAATGTCAAAGCCTTATCTTATGATGAATGTTTCCACAAGATTTGTAGTTACAAGACTAACCAGTACTACAGCTCAACATCAGTTTAAAAACTTTGTCCTATTGTCTTAATGCTGCATTTTGTGCAGTAGTCCTACATGTTACACACAATGCTGGGAATTTGCCAATAACTTTTTCTGAGAGTGATGTGAAATTTGTGCTTGTAAATACAGTATGATTCCAGTTCTCTTGTTGGTGGCAGTGCTCTGTATTTGTCTTTTAAAGTCTTCATTCTGAACGTTTTAACACCCTTGTTGTTTAACAATACTATTTGACTCTACGAGACTTCCATGTGCACACGAGGCTGCTCACTGTTAAGATAGAATATGTTTCTGTCAAACTGAAACCTTGCATGCAAAATTTTACAATTTGAAATGTATTGTGAATATTTGAAATGTCTTTGTAACTCTTTCTTGGTTGATGCTGAGATCGATATTGACTCAGAGATCGTTTTGTAAGATTTTCTAATGGATGGGTTTGTTTCAATGTCAAGAGATTTCTATGCTGTATGAAATATTTTAAATATTTATACCGAATCAATTATGTTTCTGTCTACTTATTTGCTTTCATGTGGTGACAACTAATTAGCCAATATACTGTACCTAAAGCATACATCTTAATGTCCATTAATAAGTCTACAAAGAAAAATATGTAGCTTATAAATGTGGTATTAATTTATCATTTAAAAAAAAGTTACATTGTTGGTGTTATGACAACTTAAATAATAATTGGACATTGTAGTAGTTTCTCCTGATAGCTTTATTAATCAGATGGTTTTCTACTATATTTCCTTGTTTACGCTACATAATTTTATAAATTAAATCTGATGTTGCCTATCTGGTTACTAGTTTATCCAACCAAATATGCCACCCCTTTCAATATGCAAATTATAAAAAAAACAAAAAAAACATGTTACTCCAGAGATACAGGGTAACGTATGTGTACCATTTTATTTACATGGTATGTAAATAACGCACTGACATAAAGACCCAGGCCCTGCGGCGTAGCTGTGACACAGAAGCATAAATCAGCCTAAACATGCACAGGGTATTTTCTGATACCTGAGACTATGTACCCATTATCATGGATACATACAAATCATACAGAACATACAGGTCATAAACCTGTACGTTATACCATACCAGTTTAATTGAATTGGAAATAGTAATAGCTCTATGTGTTGCTGAATTAACCCTTATGTGGGTTTTAAACTTTGGAGATAAGATTAAAAAATGTGTGGACGATATTAGTGTACTAAGGCTAGCCAAGTTTGTATAGATTATATTGTATACTCATATTATTGGCCTACATAAACGTGTAAGTAAGAAAAAAAGTAAGAAACCTTTGTCCTGGTTACTCAGAGAGCTTGGCAAAATATAACATGATCTTTATTGTGATATGATGCTCTTAATAGGAAACACATGCTAACCCTTCTGTAGAAGCAATACACATATACCATATAATACGCTTCAGTGGACCAAGCATTGTCATCTGTTCTTGTGAAAGCTGTGTAATTTTTTTAATTAAATCTGATGTTGACTATCTGGATACTATACAAGCAAATATGCCACCCCTCTCAATATGCAAATTTAGAAATAAAAAAAACATGTTACTCCAGAGATGTAGGGTAAAGTATGTGTACCATTTTATTTACATGTTATGATTACGCAACCAAATATTTAGAGAAAAGTTAGACATTTGTGTGTGACAGGTTATAATCTCCAAGCCTCCTTCTTTAACAACAAATGCAATTGAGTCCCCTTACAAAGCTTAAGATAGAATCGCAGACACATATGCGGCCTCCTGGTAGAAACAGACCAACAGGGCACCAAATCTAGTCTTCTCATCCTTATCATCATCAAGCCCCAGCCCAAGAAGAGTATAGCTCAACAGACTGGTGTTACTCAGAATCCACCACCCACATACTCCCTCAACCCCTGTTCAGAATACTGCCCTCCCTTTAGCGGGAACAGCAGCGGGGAGTCAGCAGGCGCCGTTCATTTGCCGAGCCTGCTTGGATATTATGTGTCAGGCCATATGACCTCAGCCAAATGTGCTATTCCTCTCACATATCATGTAACCTACATTATCCATGAGACAGACACCTGTGGTGTAAAACAGTCCCTTAAAACAGCTGAAAGACATTTTACACACCCAAATACAACTAATCGGCTCAGCTGTTCCTAGTTCTAATCAACAACCTTATTTTGGGGACACTGCCCCAAGAAGACAAAGAGGGGATGTTGCTAAAACTCTGGGACAAACACAGTAGCCTACAACCAAAATAGGGTTCACTTATTACAGCTGTGTGGCTAAGCCAATAAATAAGGGGCAGGAGTGGGGCTGAAATGCATTATAGTCTGAGTACTTTGTTTATTAAAGACCTCTCTGATAAGGAAACCCCTATAGCGTAATTTGGCTAAGCCAGTTTTAAAGAATGAAGTAGTTTATATGTCTACTACACCAGAGGCTATGCTCCCTTCGTATTTTATTTTTTTAAATTTGAGTGTAAATGCTCACTAAATACAACTATAGTATTTTACTTAAAACCTATCTTGAAATTCAGAAAATTTTAAATTAGTTTTTTGTTTTTTTTATTAGTAGGCTATAAAACAATATTTGCATAAAGTGTTCTATTGGCCAATTAAATTGGCACACCATTCCATTGGTTAGTTATTTATTGTTAAACAATTGACATTGATAGCGAACGACTTTCTCGTTTGCTTAAATTGACCAGTAATACTGTGGACCATGCGTTCGTCTTTGTAAACATGTTCAGGCTTGTATCCTGTCGCTGTAGGTAATCCTGTTAACAGCCCCGCCCCTACTCAAGCACATACACACGCGTCTGGGTGACGCTGGCAACAGGATGGCTGCGCCTTTTGTCTGAAAACTAGACAATTAATCATCTACCGTACATGCTGCCGGACCCAAAGCACTTACCACACACAGACGTGCTTTTACTCAGTCTTAGGACAAGCAATATAAACAGCATATAATGGTAGATATCTACCTGTCACGAGCCCAGCCTAAAAGACCGCAGGAGGAAATAAACAAGCAGATGGTTCCAACTATAAGGCTTTGGACTGTTCAGGGGATTCTGGTTATTCTGTTGGTTGACTAAATTGTTGGACCACTCTATCAAACTAGCAGGCTTTGACTTGGCTTGGTTTGGCAAATGCTCTTGACACCAAGATCATTTTAGAACATGAAGATAAACTGCCAGATGATGTGGCCATAGTCTTTCATGGTTTAAAAGGTGTGATGTAGGGCTGTATAGGCTATATCCTATTATTGAAAAAATAAAATATCATAAAGTGTTCAATTTTCTACACATGCTTTAAAAAATAAGAATAGACACTTTTTTCTGCTATTGTTTACTGCAGTATGCTGATAAATGTAGGCATATTGTTGCTGGATTACAAAGTAAAGAACAGTAGGCATACAATAAACAAAATAAATACATTTTAAAATGTTTATTTTATGTAACATTGAACAAAAACAACACATCTTATTAAATGTGCCAAATCATTTAACATAATATTGAGAAATTATGTTTTAAATTAAACAAAATAATGGGCTGTGTGGCAATACCAACCAAAACAAAATATATTCAAATAAAATAAATCCAAATAAAATTCAATAAAATTGGTTATTAAATATTCCAGTGAAAGCAGCAACTCATAGGCCTAAAAAACCCTCACATTATCTTTCAGGGTGATTGTGTATGATTGTGTAGACTGCACATTACAACTGTCACTGGTAATGACAGATACAGTAATGATAATGTGGGAGCTAACTACTAGTAATGATAATTGTAGCTTTAATTCATTACTAGTATATTGGGTACTTATTAGGTGAGTCATTATTATCAGTAATTTCCATATAAATACACACAGTACATTACTATAGTTTCCAGAAAGAATGAAGAGATATCGAATATAAATACTCAACATTGTCCTTTGGCGTTTTTTTAGCCATTCAGAAACACAGCCTACAATATTCAGTTGGTGCCTGGCACCTGATACAAAAACCTATTTTGTGATTGCATAGTTAAAGCTTAAATGTAGTTACAATGTTTGTCATTTAGCAGAAGGAATTGTTATAAACCATAAAAATAACATTATTCTAAATATATATTCCCAAAAACAAAAACAGAAGGATATTTTAGGCTGTCACATTGGTGGCACTCCTTGATTTATCTCCCTCTCAAAACAAGAGTAGAAATCCAATCAAAGAGCAGAGCTCAGCCAATCGAATCGCACTGTCGGTGGCAACAGCAGCGTCAGCGCATGCAGCTATTGGCCAGGTGCCTCATGCAGGAAAGTCTGTAATTGGCCGAAAGCACACCGTGGCTTCATTGCCTCCATGGCAACATTGCTTTCTTATTGCTTAGAGAAGGTGAGTGGAGAGAAAGAGGGCGGTGACTTCTACTAAGACAGTAGCTCTGCATTATTCATCCTTTGTCCCTGAGTGCATGTAGAATGTGCCTGTAGCTGTATTGACTAGTGTGTGAGCGTGTGCGCCTGTGCTTGGGTGGGTAAAAATGATTGGTTGTCTAGGGAGAGGTGACTGGGTTGAACCCCTCATAATAACTCCACCTGGCAGTGCAATGCGCCCAGCAATAGTCCATATAAATCTAAATAAAGCTGAATGGATTAAGAGGCCACTTTAACCTTCACACCAAACTGGACAATCAAACAGATGAAGGTCTATCCACTCCCCCGAATGACAATGTTCACATCTGGGCTATGAACTGACGGTCCAGCCAGCCAGCATTTTGGTTGGCATCTAAGCGCAGCCTTGTGTTTAACAGCGACCAGACTGACATCACCAGCATACCATCACACCACCGACAACAAAAACAAACATGCAGGCTTGTTTGTTGTAGTTCTGAGCATTTTTTCCCACCCCCGATGAGGATATGAGAGATATGGGCAGGGGGGGGATGGAAGTGATGGGGCGGGGTTAGAAGGAAAACATTTGTATTTTTATTATAAACAAACAAACAAACAAACACCACATGGAGATGAGGGATTTAAGGCAATGGATGTGTGTGAACATGGTAGAGGAGAGTTCACCCCCGTGGGGGGGGGCGAGTTCACCCAAGTCCCCCCCCCCCCCCCCCACATATACATTTAAGCACGGGAGGTTGTTGACGAGCGTGCCGGCTAGCGGGGAGTCAGCCACCACGGCCGCGAGCATGTCGACTAGATGGCAACAGGCAGCTAGCGTAGCACGTGCTCTCAGTTGCCCTTGGATACAGCATGCTGGTTGGCCATTTCTCACTGTTGTTGTTCAGGAAGGCTGATGAAACCTTGTGAGTGAGGGAGGGCCATGGCTACAGCATGCAGACCCTTTCCCGCCTTTCAGTAGAAAGTGTTGCTAGGGACATTATGGTACTGGTTAGTAAATAAACATAGTTACACCCCCCCCCCACTTCCAGTAAAAAGATTGGAGAAATGTATATGTTTTTTTTTATTGCATACATGTCTAAATCCAACTGTATACATTCAAGGCAAAAAGAAAAGAAAAAAGAAAACAATGTGCGTATCCTTGCCCAACTGATTATGTAATAATTTGAGCCTGAAGATAATCGTAAAATAACCAATGTGATGTGACATATAAAGCTGTCAAACTAGAAGGCACTGTTCCAAAAGCAATAATTAGTCATTATTAGTTCAAGTTATTTAACAAAGCGCCAACAGGGGAAAAACACACATTCCCGTCTTGCTAAGCGGCCACTTGCTCAAAGAACCGAACAAAGGGATGTGGGTGAGCGCACACGGCCAGATCAATACCGCAATGTGCTGATTCCGCAGCTTGTTGAAAACACCAAATAAACATTCTTTGCGTATGCCAGATTTACCCCGGGCCTGGACATTGAAACGACAGGTTGCAAAGTTTGCTGTGAAGCGCACAAACACAGTGACAGCGGTGATTGATGAGCGGAGCCGGCGGCCTTTGTTACCACTATTTGTAACCTGAACAAAGGGTGCTGAGGCTGTGTGTTTGTGGTCACGTTGAACCTGCGACTGAGGGAATGCTGTAGTGTGCCTGGGGTGTGGCTAATGTTTTGAGTCAAGACCACGATGCTCCACACGTGCGTACAGAACGTCCATCGTTATTGGGGATAATTACCTCACTCCTGCTGGCCAGACTCGATATCCTCCAGTCTTTGTGCCATGGACACCACCAGCGTTTTCATCTGGGAGGGTGGAGAAAGGGACAGAATTGGGTGAGAATACGAGGGGGAAGGAAGCAGTCTCGATGGAACGAAGGAGAATTTGGGGAGGTGGCAAATGAGGTGAACAGCAGGAGGCAGCGAGGAGCAGAAAGGAGGGATGAGAGAAAGGAGAAAGAGAGGGAGCGGTGGGACAATGACGCCATCGTGGAGGGTACAAAGGGCCAGCCGGGAAGAGAGTAGAGGGAGGGAGGGGAAGGAGACAGGTCATTACGTGTACAAGGAGGAAAATCAGACAGGTCTCCGGGACAGACAGGCAGGCAGGCAGAGGAAACATGGTGGTTGGCTAGGTGGGATTGCTGGATTTAACATGTAACCTCTGTGATGATAATCAGAGAATTCATTTTAATCACAGATTGTGTAAAAGGTGCCCCTTTGTTTAGCGCATCACAAGCTAAGGTGTAATAGAATGAAACAATCCATCATGTTGCTGGCCCAGGCGTAGAGGCTCCAAGGCTGCACATGAGATCAGATAATTATCTTATCGTACAGTACATTCAATATAACTTGTTTATGATGTGATCTGGAAAGATTAAAAAAATGTCACTCAATGATGTAGGTGTGACATAAAAGCATGCCACACTGACACCCATTGCACTGATTAAACATTAATCCACAAAGCTCATGATCAAAACATGTTTTTCACCTGACAAAGACCATTGTCCCTACACGTGGTGCATTGCTATAGCATTCATGCACTGTCGCCACCTAAAGGTGGATTGATGGTATTGATATTTACTGTACAAGACATAATAATAATAATAATAATAATAATAAGAAAATTATTATTAAAACAATATAATTCTAATTAAAAAACATTAATTATTTCACCCTCTCCGGGAACCATCACCTTATCGTGGTGGAGAGGTTTGTGTGTCCCTATGATCCTGAGAGCTGTGTTGTCT
>JAODTR010003228.1:0-34590 GCA_025399935.1 Amblyopsis rosae
AGTCTGATTCCGCTGAACTTTGTGCTGTAGTAGGCTCAGCGTGTGTTGTGTATAGATAGTATAGTCACGCGTTTGGCCGTGCTGTGCACAGTATACTACAATAGTTCCATAGCACCCCCAGTATTTAGTCAAGCACCCCCACAGCACCCCCAATATAATTCTGCTGGCGCCGCCAATGTATATATATATATATACAAAGAACTGTAGGCAACTGCAGTCGTAGGCCTATATCAGACAGACAGTGATACACGTTCAGCTTTTAATGAGATTCAGCGTTAGTGGCTCGACTTGGCTGAGGCCAGGCCATGAAAACCAGGATCACGTGATGCGCGCCTCCACTTGACCGAGACGGCGACTAAACCTCCAAAGAGATCCCCGACAAACTAATACCCTCGCAATTAAAGCAGACATGCTCATTGCGCATTCATATGACCTCCTACCAGGTCGACATATAGGCCTAATGAAAACGCATTGATGTGAGGCAGTGTTAACTCAAGGACAATGGTGCGCTGCCGGGTTCAATCCCACTGATCTAAATTGCTGATTAATCAGTTTTAGGACAATTTTTCCTAATAATCAGGCCAAAGACGCCTCTAAGCATCTGTCTACTAATACAAACTTGTTACAAATTAATCTGGCCAAATATAATGAAGCCAATATGGCCCATTGTGTGTCAGTTAATCTACATCGAATCCACATGTATGTATTTATGCTTTTTGTTTTTTTTTACTGTAGCGTCGATTTGTACATGAGACGATCTTAACATATATCAAGCCTATTACATGCTGTGCATTTTATATTTCATACTGTATATTTGAAGTCTATTTTACTTGTTTAATGTTATGCACTTTTGTCTTTTTCTCTTATTAGCTATATAAATTCCTTGTAAAGCCTACACAAATGTGGCAATTAATCATATTATTGTTATTATGCCAAGTATCATAATTTAGATAAATGTTGCAGTTGATAATCCCAGAATATGATTTGAATATTTAATCAAAATATATATAATTATATAAAATATAATAAATTACAACTACTACACTAAATCTGCCTAATGATGGACATTTAGGCTATGAATAAATCTGTGTATCTGAAACCAGACATGGATTATTGTATGGCATAGAGAGTATGAGGATTTTCATAAAGGTTGCAGTCAGGTAAGGGGTCAAATGGTTTAAAATAAGGTGAAGGATTTTAGCCTTGTCTGACTGTCTGTTCAAATCACGAATAGGCTTAACATCTGAGTTCCTGCTGCCTGGGGTTATAAACAAGATAGATAGTAAGTAGATAGTAAATAGATAGTTAATCTACTTAATTAAGGAGTATAATGTGAACAAGATTGTAAAACACAATATTTAGATTAAATACTTTAGAAGACTAAACTCATTACTTAAATATTTGAACCTGCACCTTTGATTACAAAATGGTAGGACACTTGTGCAAAACATCCTAAATCCATCTCAACAAAATGTGAGGACCATACATATAGATTTGATGTTATTAAAAATGTTGTAATTGTTGTGATTATACTTTACATTACTTTTATATTACTTCATGTCTAAACATTGTTCTTTGAAATGCCATCCAAAGCAATTTACTGTGTTGGCGCGCCAAATCTTTGTTTTTTTTGCGGCCGTTTATGTTGCACATGGGATCAGGTGAAAGTAGGACGCCATTTAAATTATTGATTGATGTTAATGAAAGGTTAATAAAAGAACAGCCTACTGTTTTATGTATGTATTTCTGCCAACTTCCCTTTTAAATTTGAAAGTAAATACATTTTTTCTAAATGCCTGTAATCTGATTCCACTATTTTAGCTAGTAATTGTAAGAGTTTTTATTTTTTTGTAATTAGTTACTTTCCAACCCTGGTTGCTTTATGGGATTGTAGTCAATAGAGTTTATACAGCTGCAGAGTGTCTTGATCAACAGTGAGGATTTCATATGTGTTAGATCCTAAACCTAGATTAAATACAGGGCTTGATAAAGCAAACCACACCTGCCATGTGTCTGTGTGTGTGTGTGTGTGTGTGTGTGTGTGTGTGTGTGTGTGTGTGTGTGTGTGCGTGTATGTGTTCAGACATGTGTGTGTTGGTTTGGGCATTTGTGTGTGTGTGTGTTGGTTTAGGCATGTGTGTGTGTGTGTGTGTGTGTGTGTGTGTGTGTAGAAGAGAAATTAGCTCAATGAAGATCATTGTCATTGCTAATCTGACCCCTTTAACAAGTTTTGTACACTTTTTGTCATCCACCACGCCTGAACACGCACACGCACACACACACGCACATGCACACGCACACGCACACACAAAACACCATCTTTCCGATACAGCCTCAAAGACAGTCTGCAGCGACAATCTGCTTAAATTCTCTCAAGCCTTTAGTCCAGGATGAATCATAAGATGATGAGCAGATGATGATGATGATGATGATGATGATGATGATGATGATGGTGTGTGCTAAACGATCTTATCACCTGATCCTTCATGGATCAATGCTAGAGATGGTGTGTCGTCATCAAGTTCTGCAAGTTACGCCGTTGTTTTGTTATTTTTTTATTAGCCTTAAAGCGGTAGCGTGCAGGATATGCTATATCGACAAGTAACTGAATGAGCCTTTTGCCTGTAGTCATACGTTGCATTATGTTGAAACATGATTGAACAGTTCAGGGACATGTCTGAACCCCACTATGCCTCCACCGTCCAATAAATGCATAAGTACATTACAACTCAGGGTTGTAATCAACAAGATTAATAATTCCCCAGAATATATTTGACTGTGGGTTTGTGTCTCAGGGACAGATATACAGTGCATACACATATACATATACAGTATATACATACATATATACACACATACTGTATATGCTTAATACTGTGTATATATTTATATATATATAAGATGAAATCTCAGACACGTTTGTGAAAGAACCATGTTAGCCTCTGTTAATATGTTAACAGAGGCTTATATGTCCAGGTAACCACTATATGGTTCTTTCACAAACGTGTCTGAGATTTCATCTTATGTTACATTACAACAGTCTGCATGTACAGACAAACTAGCACACGCACATATGCACGTGTGCGTTAACCACACACACGCACACACACACACGCGCACACGCACACACACACAGGCACACACACACACATACACACAGTCTTCCCGACTGAGCTGAATGTGGTGGAACCCCACTTGGCATAATTAATTAGTGGCTTTAGCAAAAGCCTCGCGCTTTAAAAATGAGCTGTTGATTTTGTCAACAGGCAAAGCAGGAAGTGTGTGCGTGCGTGTGTGTGTGTGTGTGTGTGTGTGCGTGTGTGTGTGTGTGTGTTTGACCCCATTTCCTTCAGAATAGGGGTTGATTGTGGTAAGCAGATAATAATAATTTGTTCTCCTCCCAGTTGCTTGTTAATTGTGTTTGGTGTGTGTGGACACACGCACACGCACACACACGCACACACACACACACGCACACACACACACACACACAATGATTCACTACCAGTAAATGTGTAGGGGCTAATTACAAGCTCATTTGCAATTCTATGGTGGCATCCACTCAGACTGGACCTGTTCTCTGTCACCCTAATCCCCCCTGCCTGAGTCTTTACCAAACACACCATAGAAATACACCAATACACTTCCTCGGCCCCCCGGGAGCAAGAAGAAGAGTTGAGCAGGGGAAGATCTCTTGAGTCAACACACAAACACACACACACACACAGTAGATACAGGTGATCTGAAGTGGATGTAACTTATCACCAGGGAAACAAATATTGCCCATTGAGAATTTCTGGTTGAGAACGGTAAACCCAGTTGTTTTCAAAGTGTGGGCCCGGGACCCCAAAAAAGGGCTTTGAGATGATCACGTACGGGTTGGGTCGCCAGGTGTCAAATTGTTGAAATTTTCTATTTTTTACTTATTTATTATTATAAAATATTTGTTACATAAATGTCATTTCTTAATTCGTTTGTGTTCATGGTTGTGAGGCTATATCTAAATAGTTTTAGGTGAGATATTTGGCTCAGACACTCTCAACACTGGCCTGGGAACGTCTCGGGATCCCCCAGTCAGAGTTTGCTGATGTGGCTCGGGAAAGGGAAGTTTGGGGTCCCTTGCTGGAGCTGCTGCCACCGCGACCCGACTCCGGATATGCGGGAGAAGATGAATGGATGGATGGATTTGGCTCAGAAGGTTTGAAAGCCACTGCTTTAATGAAGAATCACCACTAAAACACGTGATTAATTCAAGAAACACTCAACATAGTATTTTTTCCAAAAACATAAACATGTATAGATATATAAAACTACTTAGATGCAAAAATGTCCACTCCATCAGTAAAATAGTTACATTTCAGTGACATAACATCATCTAACCTACCGAGAATGAATTAATGACTCCTATAATAACTCCTTAGCACCTCAGTAATTACGGGAATGGAGATGTTCCATGTAATGAGATGGTAATGTATTTTCAGGTATCGATATCCAGAGGGTTGGGGTCAGTGCTAAAGCATGCGTAACACACATAATACATGTTCCAGACAGGCAACCGCCATAACTTGGTATCATTGTTTCTGCTTGAGGGATAAGCTTAGCAGGAGCTCTTGGTAGCCAGCAAGCTCTAATTTAAGCCTTTAGAAAATAGCCCAGTGAATCATTAACTGTTTAGGATTGTTTGTTTGCTTGCTTCTTCTGGTAATAATGGCACCTGGGTTCTCTCATGAATGTCCATTAACTAGTAACCATTACCCATTGTAAAATAGATATCATAATTCAAGTACTGTAAAGATTTGATATGTTGTCCTCAAATGGCTGTATATTCCCTGAAACTAAGTTTGAGTTCAGAAATGTACCCAAAACGCCTACGCTCTTGGTTTTGACATGGGGTGAGCCGGCAGTACATTTTTCTGTTGGGAAAGAGGGTTTTATAAGGAAATGTGTGACTGCTGTGGAATGTCCAGGGTTTTATCCACAGGGGAAAACCAACAATAGTTACATAGCACACATTTGGATGAGATGGGAATGGAAAGATTGAACTAATTTATGGGTGGATTAATTGGTCCAGTGGGGTCTATCTTTAAGTTCAGAAGCTGTTCTATTTAACTAGAATTAATTTTAAAATAATTACATACACAGTATATAGGGTTACATTTCACATAAAAAATTATGCACACACTTAAACAATAGGGCTGATGGCAAGAACTGTACCCAATAAGGATTACAATATGCTAATACAGTAGGCTACATTTTCAGTACCAAATAAGAACAGTGATTGACCAGGTCTAAATATTGCATAATAATGATATGACCACATTTGTTTAGACTAGCTTATTGCCACCAAAGCTCCCCCTTCATTCAGGTGCTACACAACAGGTGTTGTTGGGGTCAGAATCCCAGAGAGATTTAAGGTGGGGCTTAGTCTCACCTAATATTATAATGCTCATTAATTCCTGCTACGGTGATTTACTGATGGCTCTCTGGTTGTTCGGACCCAGCCGTGGCAGCCGCACACATAGCCTGCTTGTGAAAGCAGCGCTGGATGGACACCTTGTCCTGGATGAGTGGGGAGATTGGCCAGATTTTGAAGATTGGTTGCATGGTGCAGACAGGTTGTGTGTCACTGTGGACTCTTTATGTTGGAGACCAAACAGGCTTGCTGTCTGTTTGCCTCACCTTGCAAGCCAGCTGAATTCGCCATATCATGATAACGAAAGATTCAATCTTGTCAGTTTTCGAGACTTGTGGCCATACCACCAATGGTTTGGACCAATCAGCATCCGTATGGAACAATGTAACTACGAGTGTGGTTTATTATGTGTCATCATAGCCCATTTTTTACGGTGATAGACAGATGGTTCATCTAATCACCTGACTTTTTCACCCCAATTCTTTTTCCCAAAGTTTCCATAGATGACTTCTCAGGTGGTTCTATGTAACAAAACTGTCATATAATATACTAAAGATTAAAGGTCCATTCGGTAGCCCAATGTTTTTAGGGCTTTTCACACGGGAAGCGGCATCCCGCTATCTGTGCCGCACACTCCCGCCCGCCTCTCATGTGAAAGGCAAATCTACTGCCCAGAGTTTTGAGGTAACCATGAGAACAGAACAGTAAACAAACCAGTAGATTAACTAAAATATAAATGTATTAACAGTCTCTAAATAAACCTAGCCTATTGTAAATTAATTAAGGCAAAATATGTGGAGAATATATCATATAGCATGTAACTGGTGCATTTCATATATCGTTTAACCAACTTTTGTAGGCTATGTCCAATAAACATTATAAGCGTATTTCGCGCATTTTCTGTCTTGTGTACGGTAAAAGCTTGTGATATTAAGACATATATCTGTCTGAAGAAGTCAAAGAAGGCGAATGTGTGTCTCGCCGTGCCGCCAACTCAAAAGTTAAATATGTTTAATCTCATAGGGCGTTTTCTCGATTCGTTGACAGAAGCGGCAAAGTTCTATGGACTGCGCCCGCCCGCCATTCCGCCTCCCAACCCGCCCGCCTAGCCCGCCCGCTTCTCATTGAAAATTAATTGAACACTATCGGGTCCCACTTCCCGTGTGAAAAGCCCTTTAGACCAAATTATTTGCTATAGTTTTGTATACTTAAAATTTTATTTTAGATAATTTAAACCATCATGTAGACTTATAAGAGATGGACCTGCATTTTTGTAGCCTACAGATTTAGCAGTTTAAGGTCCAAGACACAGAGGTCACCATGGTTACTGGTAAATGTAAATGTTGACTGCTGCATCTGCACCAGTAGATGTCAGTATACAGTCCCAAGAACCACTGTTTTCAGGGGAAAAAAAACGCTTATTGGAGCTTTAATTTTTACTCTTTATATTGTGTAGGCGAAGGCAGTGATTATAAGCAGAAACGTGCCCTCTTAAGTCAAGAGGTAAGTAAGAAGTGGACATTATAATTGACCAGTTGTCATGCTGAGGAAGACTATTCTCTCTTCACAAGGTCCACATTCAGCCAGTGAAAGGTGATTGTTTTTGCTTGACTGTGGACAGAGGCAGCTCAGTACGCTATTGAGTTGTTTCTTTTCATGAATGGAATTCCGTGAACACTCGAATGCATTCCTGAGACTAATTGTTGCAATTAGATGCTTTTTTTTTTTTTTTTTTACTTATACTTATTTACTACATGCAATTTTCTTTTTAACTAAGTAAAAACTTTTTTTTAAATTAAACGCAACTTATTCTACATTATGTTGATAATACACAAGATCCATATGTAAAGGATTGAAAATATTTTAGACATAACAAAACATTTAAACATGTGTGGAATTTCTGTTACAAATATCGATGAGACAAATATTTCCCACAATAAAATGTTTGATTAATAGAGAAAGGGTTAAAGCAAGAGGCCCCAAAGCATGTTATTTATTAGTTAGTTATTATTTATTAGTTAGCATGTTATTTATTAGTTAGTTCAAATAAAACAAAATACACCCTGTCTTACTGTAGGTCTTAGAAGATAGAAGGGTGTATATGATGCCACAAGCCAGAACACCACCTGTAGATGACCTAGCATATGCTCTGTGACTACAAGGATGTATAGGATAAAGGCTGGTGGCCCACAAACCAACATGGCTTGTCTTGTCTTCTAGTAAACCAGCTGTCTCTAGAGGGCCAAGGCAGAGGCCACTAATGTTGACACTTTATATTGGAGGGTGGAAAGATCCCTACCACACCATACATGTTGTATCATTATCGCAATATCATATTGAAAATGTTGCAGGAAGTAAGCAATATTCAGTTTATTTAGTGGAGAGATGTGTCCATTGGCTGTTAGGCTTAGTTGTGTTTGATTTAGACAGAACAGTAAGATGTGTGGCTGAGGAAGCTAATGACATAATAGAGATCAAAGAGGAAACATTAGTGGACAAAAATAATGCCTCATCTGTAGCTTGGAGTTACTGTTGTTGTACCAGTCCAATATGACCGTCAGTTGAAAATGTGTTGTTTTGGTATGTTCTGAATATATTTTGATGCATTTTCACATAACCTTTGTGTTTTTACTCATGTTTGAAAATATCTAAATTAATATCAATATTGCAATTTTCATGATAAATATCACAATATAACATGTTATCAAATCAATGCTGTAAATATATGCCATATAGAGATCTAGCCATGTTGCTAGATAATATGAATATCTTATTTGGCATTGATTGGAGAGATGACATTATATGTTATTGTTAAAAAAATACATACTCCCACTCAGTTAAATTAGTAATGTATGAATATACAGCCCGTATTTAGTTCATTTAGTTATATAGCCCACACTGGAGCCAATTGTAAAACTGTCCAGCATGTGTTTACACTAAAAGGAAAAGTTAAACTTTAGAAAAACACTTGCCCCAACATGGGCTTATATTGATTTATTTGTTTTGCAATTGACTTATCCTTGATAAATCCCACTAATCCCTAATATTAGAAGTGGTGCCCTTTAGGTTTTTGTGTAAGAAGCTTGTGGATGCCAACTGGTCTATAGAGGTCGGCTAATGCTATAGCCATGGTTACTGACAAGTACTCTAAATTAACTTCCTTTAATTGTCAAGTGTAACTGCACCCCAGCTCTGAGCCTGACTCCACCCACTGCACAACTTATGCTAAAAATATGTATAAAATATGCTGTTGCAAACCAGCCAGGTCCTATAGGGCGATTTTTTACCGATATGACGTGTAGAGTCATTTTCAGATCATAAAATTTAGATTTGTATAAAAATGGGAATGTTGTGACACCAGTTTATATGTTTTGTTACAGTGCAGCATTAGTATTTAGTTTACAGCTCAATAAAACACAATTTAGGGTGCAGATACACTTTTACTTTGTGTGTGGCGCATCACACCTATTACAATTCGTACAAGTACAACTACAAGAATTAGGGAGATGCAAAAGAAGCGATGGCGCTCAGTGAAGATAGCTGTGGCGTTTGTTTGTTTTGTAGGAGTTTATCGATTACTTAAAGGTGGAGCAGGCGATTTTGCAGAAAGATTGTTGATATTTGAACTCAACATCTGAACAAATACACCTCTCCCTTATTTGTCTGTCCTGCAGTAATGTGTGATTTGTGGGAGGCTACGAAATGATTGGGAGAACGGAGCCTCATATTATGTGCAGGTGTGTGTGTGTGTGCGTGTGTGTGTGTGTGTGTGTGCGCGTGTGTGTGCGTGTGTGTGTGTGTGTGTGATTTTATTCTCCATGGAGTCAGGTGAGAGCTCAAACGTGTAGGCTATGCTGATCTTTGTGCGTACTTACTGTGTGCGTGTGTGTTTGTGTGTGTGTGTGTGTGCTTACAACCCACACCTATGGCGTTTGTGTATCAGGCCGCTCTAGTCCTCCCTGTCTGCTCCCGCTGGGCAGCTCAAGAGGTGTTAGCGCAGTGAGAGGGATTACCTATATCCCAGTCCCCCAACCCCCCCTCTTTCCCCGGGACAGAGTCATGTCTTGTTAGTCCACCACCATCCCTTCTTCCCCCAACCCACCTCTCCCTTTAGAGCGGATGCGTTTAAAAACCTGAGCCAACGTTGCCCACCGGCTGTCCAGGAGCACGGGGGCAGGGACAATGATGATGATGATGATGATGCGTGTGGCTGCTGCTTTTGGCCTATGCGTTTATCCACGTAAGCAGAAAGGTAAACCTGGTGCTGAGCCGATAAGGTTGAAATTTGCATGCGTTCATTCTGGTGAGAGAGAGAGAGGTGCTAGGGGGGCCTGGACTATTCAATCTCCAAATGACTGATCCCAAGCCCCGCACCAAACTGTTTCACTAAACGACCCGTTTACTTAGAAAGACGTTCGCTGCATTTAATGGGCGTGGCGAGTGATGCTCAGTGACGTGTGGAAAGTGTAGCTGCATATTTACCTGGGAAACACGTTGGCCCAGTGGATAGCACTGTGGCCTCACAGTAAGAAGCGCTGCACAGCGCTGTTTTATTTTGTGACAATAAGTCATCTTCACTATTTAGGACAAATACCAAATGTGTCACATTTATTACATCTTTCCATCTTAAATGTATGCCGTCTTATTCTGATATAAAATTCTGAAATCTAGTATGTTGACACAGCCATTACGGACACATCCTTCAATTGGAACAGTGCGCTATGCACATGCAGAAGTGGTTCTAGAGCCACGCAGGTTCTACCATCGTCTTGTGCATCTGTACTGATGAAACACAACAATCTAAAGCAGTAACACACAAACGATGGCTTTGTTGTTGCTAATTATGTGAGCGATGTTCAACCCACAGCCTATATGGACAGCCCAACTTCTCCCTGTTTGGTAACCCGCTGTTCAGTCCACTGCCGTTCTCGTTCATTGAACCTGTAGCAAAAGTTCCGCCATCCTGAACGCGGGGCTAGTTACAGTAACTAAGGGGGGCCAGGGGCGGTCAATTTACAATTTGTTAAATGTTAAAGGGTCACTTCCCCATTTAATGCCTGTCATGGCTGAAATACGTGTTAAAAACACTTATTCCCCCTACACAGTGCTTCAAATAAAAACAAAGCATACATTAATAAATAAATAAAGACATATATCCTGAATGTGTGTACGGTTCATGCGGTTTAGCTGACACGCATGTTTTAAATAATAGACAGTGACCAGGGTGAGATTTAATCTTTAATGATACAGACTGAGTCTTTGATCACATTTTAGGCAGTGCCCTGCGTATACAATATTACGGTAATTACACACACATTAAACAAACAAACAAGAGCACCAGAGCTGTGTTCAATAGTGTTTGCAATTACAACATAATTATAATAAAGATATGTTTATCTATTAGCTTAGAATTTCTATCATATTAGGACATTTTGGGATGTTTTCATTGCTGATTGTGGGAATATTCTTTGTTTTTATCTAATGTAATTAACACATCTTACACTTTCAATAACAGTTTCTTCTTTATTCTGTATTACTTTATAATGTAGTAACATTTTATTTAAATCTTTAAAAAACAATTCAAGGTTATCATGTAATTTACTCTTATTGGAGTCTATAGGGTACGAATGGCGTTTAATAGGGTACAAATGTATACTCCCACTACTGCAGATAATCACCTGGAAGATACAATAAGTCTCCTTAACTTGCTTTGACAACCATTTGCCTTAATCTATTGTTAGGCCTTAAAGTGTAATGTCCCTTAAGGAACAATCACAGTTGAATATAGTAGCATACGTGGGCATTCTCTTTGGCTGTCTTTTAACATGTTCTGAAAAATGCACAGCCCATTCAACACGGCCCACATCTCAGATGTGGGTCATTGCCTGTTGTAATTCCAATTGATTTATTGACCCGTGCTAAAGACAAGAGTTGAAACTTTGGGCTCATTACCTCAACCTTCCACCCGTCCTCTTAAAGAACCCTACACCCCCCTCCGATTTGCCCTCCAGCTGGTTTCCTGCACTGTCCCGAAGTCGCGGAGTGCCCGGGGCCTTAGCGGGGTGGCTATTTTAAGATGGCGGGAGGCCTCCCTCCCGCTAGCAAGCCCAGGGAGAAGGCATCCCCTAATTGCTTGTGTCGTAAAGCTCTCTGACCCAAATAAGCCCTCGCTCTCCACAGTACTGCCAGGACAAATCCGCGGTACTCCGCCAAACCTGCCTCTCCTGAGCCACAATGCACCCCCCCCCAACATACAACTCCTCTCATTTAACTCACTTCATGTCAGAACGCCATGCCTAACGCCATGAATGAGGAGTTTAACCAGGGTGAAGAATGTTTATTTGAATTTAAACATACGTGTTTACATTTGTCATGCTGTTATTGATGAACAAAGATGATCACACCGCTTTAGAACATGCTGAAATTAAAACGTCACACGGCATCAAATTATTCTTAGGAATGCACAAACCAACCAATCAAACTGTAGGTTCAAATACAGATCAGTTGACTCTTAATTTACACATCATGTAGCATGCTCGGAGAATGGGTGAGGGAAGGAAGACAATTCAAAAGGTGGTGTAGAGATAGTGTAGTTCAATATGAGGTACAACTCACTGTGAGGGACGCAACAGAGTATATAAATGTAAAGGAAATGTAATTGATTGTTTTAGAGGGACTGGTGCCATCTGTGTTAACAAAGAAACATAAAAATGTGAAGGCTATGGATAGTGTTGTGTGGTGCGGTCTGTACCACTTTGTTTGTGATCGTATTTACGGAGCAAGGACTGTGTAACCAGAATATGTACACACACACACAACATGGACAGCTGGCGGACCATGAAAAGATATTCAGTTAACGTGACAATGTATTCGCTTACAGTCACTGACTATACCTTTAACCATAAAACGCTCCAGCTACAGTAGGCTAGCAGTTGGAGTGGCAAATGTAATGTCGTTTACAAACAGATGCTCAGCTCATATAACACCCTGAGCTTTGCTAAACCTCTACAGATAACCTACCGTAGTATAGCTTGCCTTATTTCCACAACCATCCGTCCTCCTACAGTAATTTGATTGATTTTATTTATTAGATTTATCTTTCATTAGTTGGAGGCTGAGCTAGTATAAACAGTAACTGTAAATTTCATTACCAAGTTTGATCATCAGATGGACAACTAGCTGAGATTTCCATGTAGGCAGCATCCATTTTAATATCAGATCAATTGAAGCCTTAGGATGTGGCCTTTAATCACGCTTGGAGATTCCTTTAAACCCTTCGTGTCCTTAAACCTTTTTGTCAAATTCTGTGAATTTCTCCTCATTGCCTGTTCTGTGTGTGAGTCAGGTTGCATCTGGTACCAGTATCTTAAGTTGCTGCCTACAGATTCTGTATAATCATATGCAGAAATGTGTTTACAGAGATTACAGGATCATGATCGACAGGTGATCAATATATCACATGGTTCGAGTGTCGACGTGTCCCTGAGCAAGGCACCTAACGCTAACGCTCCAGGTCGCTGGATGGCACCTTGCATGGCTGACACCAAAGATGTGTGAATGTGTGTGTGAATGGGTAGATGTGATGCTGAACAGCGCTTAGAGTGGCCTGAAGATAGAAAAGCACTATGAATGCAGTCCGTTTACAATTATACACTAGCTAGTCCTACAGTGGATATACAATATTTACATTGTTTATATGCCTTCTGCAATACTCAAAATGAACATCAAGCTAAACATCTCTCACAAGGTTAGAAATTGATAAAAATATATACAAACATTATTTTGTAGATTTAATGAAGAAAAATCCCATCAGTACAAATCAGGCAATGTTTTCTGCATAACGAAGTGAGAATAAAATGTGTGAAATAAAGCTGTGTACCACATGATGACAACAAAAGTCTTATACAACTTTAGAAATGAGTGTCAATTATATAATGTATATAAATATAAATAAAGCAATAATGACATGAGGGTTGGTTGTTACACTGAATCAGCATGGCTGTGATGTAATACGTATGAGGCCACAGTTCTAAATCCAAACCTTAACATTTTTTTTTTCCTCATAACAAATATAAGTATTATCACTAGTAAACATGTACCTGTGATTTCCATCTTAAGAAAAAAAAAGTTTGTATTTTAAATATCATAGCAAACACAAGAACAAGTAGATTGATTACATTTACACTTCAAAAGTTATTAAATATGACTGAACAGACGTCACTTAAAAACATGGTTTAGACAAGCATATTCGTTTATATAAACATTTGCGTTGCTTGTAAGTAGATGAAGGTTACCAATTATTTAAGTGAGGGCCCCCACAGAGTATTGTTGGCTTTTGTTTGTTTGTTTGTTTGTTTAGTGTTTCTAGCCAGTCATAGTGATTACCATTCTGCTGATTCTGAGTAGCATCATTTACCGTTCACATATTTTAAGTCAGTAGTATTTTTTTACCTGTGCCATGTCAAAAACACTGCAACTCTGGTGTGTAAAAGATTTAGGAGTTAAAAACACAACAGTTCTCCACAGTCTAAACACTGTACAGTATTGGAGAATGGTTTCACAGCTTCTCCGTGAAAAACAGTACAATCAGATGGCACTGAACACATAAAATATGCAGCCATAGTAGGAAACATCCTAACCTTTGAAACGTGTCTGTTTGATTCTCAATCCATACACTTAAGTGTCTATTGCCACCTAGTGGTTGAACTACATACAGATTAGCGTTTTAAAAAATAAATAATAAACCACTTGTGCTTCACACTTCCCATTAGACATAATACTGGTAAACTACTGTAAATAATTCTGGTAAATTAACCATATCTGTTAGGAAGATGGGAAAAAGGTCATCGAACAGACCTGACTAGCAGAACAAAATACTTAAATATCTGCATTGCACTGAGCAATCCAGAGCGAAATGGTTTGGCCAGTACGTCACTGTGTTTCTCTAGAGGTATTTTGTCAGAAACTAATTGTACCCGGGTAACGTAAAGCTAGAGAATACTAATATGCTACTAAATCTACTAATAAACAAACCCAGTCCGGTTAAGAAGCCCACATCCCTTCAGGCAGAGGGTGGGGACATCCCTCTGGGGGTCCTCAGCAGCGGCGCTCGGAGGACAGGTATTTGGTCCTCAAGGCCTCCTTGAAGCTGCGGAACAGGACGCGGTTGCGAGCGTTCTCCTCGTCCTTCAGGGCGTGGAACTCGCCCTGGACCTTGAAGCCCCGGTGCACCACGAAGGCCGAGCTCAGCACGGAGAACCGGTAGCCTGCCACGTGGAGCTCACAGGCCTGGGAGGGGGTGTGAAAGGCAGGGTCAGTTAGTCATGTTCCAGAACGCTTGCTAACTTCAAGCTTGAATAAATACAAACTTCCTAAGAAGCTCCACACATTGAAGGTAAGCAATTGTAAGATAAGCAGTTTTTGTCAAATGTACCATAAGCTCCATGCGGTCCGATATATTATTGTTCTCTGCGCATGCTGGAAAGAAAACTAATCTGGTGTTTCTACACAGCCCTATAGCTCTGTAAATAGGAACAAAGTAGTGTAGACTGCACACAACAACAACAACATCCTAGCCTTCACAATGCATTTCCAATAGGGGTGTGTAAAGGTACGTGTACTCGCACTGAACCGTTTCGGTACAGATGTTGCAGTTCGGTGCATGCATGTTGAACGGTTTAGTGCGAAGCAAGCATAATGCGAAAAAAATTAAATGTACCGAACAGAGCCTTCTGAACCGCATTGTGAACCAAAACGACACTTTGCTGTACTGTTACACCCCTAGTTTCCAATGCATAGAGTAGAGCATCTGTGAAAGTACCCTATGGCATTGAAGAGAGAGATGTTTTTGATTCGAGTTGAAGTATTGAGCAGAAAATGACGTCACATTCCCTCTGTGTGTGGTGTAATCTAAACACGCTGTTAGTTTTCATAGTCAGGAGGTTGCATGTGATTGTCAGAGCGAGTGTTTGTGGCCAGAGAAGCGTCTGTCTTAATCTGAGATGCTGATGCGTTTAGTGTGCCATCTAGTGGTAAAAACTGTAATATAGTAGATCCACTTAGTTATTCTCGAGAACGCTTGCTAACTTATTACAAGACCTGCAAACAGCTTGCTCGCGGCGCCGCTCCACACATCGAAAAGCATTGTGAACGAAAGCCTATCGTCACCTTCCTAAAATAATGGCCTAAGTCATTATTTTCAGGTTTTGCAGAAAACACAAAAAGCTAAACCAAATATTGTCTATTACATAGATACAATATACACATCATATAGTTATTATACATAGGCCAGGGAAAGAATCACGGGATCTGTTCAACTGAGGATGTAGGCGATTTTACCAGTGGCCAGCCACAAAAAAGAATGACTTAGGCCAACAAACAATAATGACTTAGGCCATTAATTTAGGAAGGTGAAGGTAGTACTGCGGCTTTGTTGATGTGAGCTGTTTGTATATGTTGCTATTAATGAAGCCAGGGCTGCGTAAAGGTATCAGATGCATTTTTCAACAGGCCGAGACAGAACGGTAAGATATTGAAATGCGAGGAGATAGATATTTGGTGAATTTGACTAAATGTGTATTAGCTGACTTTAGCCTAACTTTAAGGTAACTTTAGGTAAGTTAATTAAAGTGCATAAGATCACTTTTAACGACTAGTCAACTAGTCGCGCACATCCATAAAACCCACACGTTCCGTCTGAAAACAGCGCGTCGACCCCCCCCCCCCGCCCCGCCCCCACCTGGCTGATGCGATTAAAGCCGTACTGCTTGAAGCTCTCGTCGTACAGCGGAACGGTGCGCGGCCCGATGTAGAAGGGCTCCCAGGGGTCGATCCAGGTCAGCGTGTAGGCCACATCCAGTGGCTCCGCCCCTTTGGCGGCGTGACTGTTGACCCAGCGCGAGTAGTTAGTTGGGGCCTGGCAGCGGGGGCACAGCTCCTCGTAGAACGGCCGCACCTCGCCCACCTGGTACAGCTGAACCAGCTCCGGCTTGGTGGCAGGCAGCTTCCGTACGTGGCGGATCTCGAAGGCGGGCAAGACGAAGACCTCGTCGCCCACGCCACCGGCTGGGACTCGCCTGGTTACCAAGGCGGCAAACTGATCGCGCAGGTCTGCGCTCGGCACCATGTCTATGTCGATCACGAGGACGTAGGAGGACTCAGTGCCGCCACGGGCCACGTTGCGGAGGAGGTTGTTTGGGTAGGAGACGTTGCCACCGATGGCGTAGTTCTTGTGTTTGTCCCTGTGGGCCTCTAGCCTGGAGAAGACCGAGGCACAGTCGTCAAGCCCTGCAAAGTGCTGTCGGTCCTGCTCGGGGAAACTGGCCATCTCCCCTGAGAGGCAGACCAGGTGGAAGTCCACGTAGGCTTGTATCTGAGGGCAGAAAAAGCTGAGAGCGTACACCAGCGCCGTGGCAACCTTGACATCTTGCCCGTGCGCAAATATGGCAACGGAGAGCGGCTTCTGCCACCTCTCCAGCAGAGACTGCAGGTGATGGAGATTGTTGATGGTCGTGTGCGTGGCTAGCGCCAGTACGTTCGAGCTTGCATCAGAACCCGGCTTCTGGTTTGTTGTGAAATCACTTTTGATCAAGTTCTTGTACACGCGGTACTGACCACTGTTGTCAAAGATACCCCCTGTGGAGAGCGAGTACCTCAGGCGCTCTTTCCGCGAGTTCTTCTCGGGATGAGCATTTTTCTTGCTTGAGCCACCGAAGAGCTCCGAGTAGCGATAACGCTGCTGCTTACCGTGGAACTTGGATAGGAACGACAGGTATATCAGCTGCAGGAGAGCCACTATTAGCAGGGCACTTAGCACCACTTTGAAGATTGAGCATTTCTTGGAGAGATGCATTCCAGAGCCAACAACAGGTTTAGCTATTATAAGTGCATGAAGCAGTTCCAAATGCTGAAGCAAGAAGCCATCTGCTGTAAGACTGACTAGGCTATTCTACCAGTCTCAGCGACCCGTAGGCTACCTACATTGCTAACGGTGCCGCTACTGTAACGGTGCAACCAAAACAAGGAAATCGGTAGACGATCTATTCCATAATTTAGCGGTTTAGCTGCGACACAAGATGTTCTACAAATAACTATGTGGAATACGGCGGACAACCCTATTTTATATGTTCGAAATAGTAGTAGTCTTTATGTTTTTCATCAAAACATACCGCTCTGCGATGCAGCTGCGACAGTGGCGCACGTCTATGCGTAATTGCCGTGTTAAATGATATAGAGGCGCAGACGATTTTTGGCCCAGGATTGTCTGTCAAACAATTCTATAAAATACTGACGCTGATGTAGGCATTTTACAATGTCGTTTATATAAGAGAGTAGTATTTTAAATAAAATAAATACAAAAATGTAAATACATTTAACACATGCAGTACACATTAATAAAAATTACGTAAGTACGAATAGGCATATCCAGACGAGGTGGCCGAGTGGTTAAGGCGATGGACTGCTAATCCATTGTGCTCTGCACGCGTGGGTTCGAATCCCATCCTCGTCGATATTTATTTTCCATTCATTTAAGTATATGGTTGAAGCGTGTGCAATAAGAACAACCACATGTCTGCATAATTTGGTGTTTCTTTTATATCCTATATTTAAGTGGAGCTGTACGACTTTCTGCCACCATATGTCGTACTAAGCCAGGGGTCTGCAACCTTTACTATCAAAAGAGCCACTTGTGCCCACAATATTTTATATGTATCTGTTTGGAGCCACCGAAAATGTTACTTAGTCTGTCAACATTACTAATAGACCTAAATGATAATTAAGTCACGTTTTTCCCAGTAGGAGTGATTTTGAACCAGGGGGACAGTAAAATGTTAGCGGGGTGCTGGCCTCTGCAAGTACTTTCTTTAAATGAAACACTTAATTGCCAGTTCTGGTGACCTGAAAACAGAATACTTAAAACTATCCTATTACCCAGCTGCTGTGCCCTCACGATCTCAGTTTATTGTCAAAGCTAAAGAGAGACACTAAGGGACTCGGGAGCCGCATGTTCCCCCTGTACTAAGCGCACCAGTATCTCTGCAGATTAGGCTATGCTCAGACAGGTGTAGTGCCCAAACGTGACTGTCCGAAAATAATAATATAGGGCACAGAGCAGGTGAAATACGTAAATTAAGGAACATTTTAAAATGTATCAATTTTTTTATAAAGCATAGTGTTAATTAGACTAGGCCTAGTTAGTTTAAATATATAAACAAGCATATTTGACATAGCAAACAAACACATAGACATAACTTGTACAGGATAAAAGCAGATGCAGACGGCAATCACTTTATCGGACAGTCGCTTTTGGGCACGACACCGGAATGACTCTGAAGATATGTTTAGGCTATATAATGGTTATTTACCGCTATATTAATGTTTAATATATCCACACGTACTTTGGCTGTTTCTCTGTGGATGGTTCTGAAATCTAAGCGTAAACTGAACAGATCAAATATGCCTATATGTATATGACATAAATTAGGCTACCCTCTGGAGCCAACTCACATCTAAAATCTTGCATATCAAGGTTCAAAATCAATATCAAAGTTAGTTGATGCTTCCACCTAGCGACTAAAAAATGCTTTATTCTCTGGATAGTGTTGTATTTATTTAGACTATAGTTCTATTGTTACGTATTACTAATTTAGCCAGAAATAATAAAAGAGGACGCTGAATCAAAAGTGTTAAGAATAATAGAGAAGTTTATTAAAAAGCAATGAACATTCCAAAGATACAATTCGCCCACAGCCGTGGTATCAAAACATTCCCACCGCCACGCCAGCTCCGTGATAATGAATGCGGCCGGTAGCCACACCCCCTAGCCAGTTACCTTTCCACCTCTGGCCTCCTTCTTCGTTAACACCTTATGTCTGATATAATGTTTATACATCGCCCTCTATTGGCCAGGAAATTAGTAGTAACAGCTAGGTAGATTTCAAAGTATGATGTGGCTTGTACATGTACATACGTCGTATTAAGTAAATAGAACAATAAGTAAAGGATCATAAATAAAAGAACATAATTTATAATCTGACACTATGCAACATAGTTGCTCAGTCTGTAGCCTACTTTTGTGTGCCGACAGTAGCGCGGTCCTAATTGACAGGTGCCAAAGTCTATCGATACGCACCTTAAACATATCTAAATAAAATAATTAACCGCGTTATATTAGGTTTGAACAATACGATAATATTGTGCATACATCAGTTAGCGTGTTACAGTAAGACTAAATAAACCTACATCTATCGACAAAGCATGCAGAAACACAAATTACAATAAAGTCAACTATCATTATAAAGGCCTACATTCAAAATCCCAGTGCCACCTGCACAAATAGATGCATGTACCACACGACAGTATCCTCACTGTGAGACAGGACAAACTATTATTAAACTAAGTATAGTTATGGGGGAGGCAGTCATGCATGCTGGTTGGCTGGGTCGAGAATTAAGTGAAAGGGAGAGGAAATAAGACCACAAAATGATATACACAAACAATGGTGCCCGCGAAATAATGGCATGGCACTGCTAACAAATTACCAATTACTTAAAAATGTATTTGACAAAGCGACACTGTGCGAAAATCTTTATTTCATAACCATTAATAAAGCAGTCAGAAAGTATAGTCAGCATTCTGTAACTGTAAACAAATATTACAGCCAGCAGACTTCAGATCCTGATCAGCATTGACTCTGGTCAAATTAAACCACATTAGATTAGAGGTAACAAAGGAACATGTCAACCAAAACTCCCTCCATCATTAAGAGCAGAAACCTGGCTATAACAAATTAAAATGGCCTCAACACACTTCAGCTGTCAGATTTACAGACTGAGCAGGCTTTTAAAATGAAACATGAGAAAACGTCAGCTGTTGAGCATGTGTGCAATATGGTATAAACAGGAAAGACAATGTTGAGACATGCTCTGGAGTGAAATGCTGAAACAGTAGGCTATAATCTATTCAAAAAGTGTAAAATAAAAAATGCCTTCAATGATCTGTTAAGCACAGCAAGTGTGGCATCTTGCACTACATAAATCAGGGCCCCATTAAATCAGCATTTATTTAGCTATTATCTTCTCCCAACATCATAACAGTTACTGTTAAAAAAATAAATAAAATCAAAACATGTATTCTTGAAACATGTTGCAATAAAGATTTATTAATAGATGCAAGCCCTCTAACTGCATGGACAACAACAGATAAAGCCCTGTAAGATGATATTAAACAGTCTTTGAAAGGTGAGGGCATGAAGATAGTCGATTATGCATATTTTGGCGCACACATCCACTATTAGACGATTCTAAGAGCAAACGGCAGCCTGCTCCACAGTTTGGTTTCATGTCAAGGTACCTCTGGAGGCCCTCAAATAATTGATGTCATATTTATTATTTTCTCCACAAACCTTAAAAAAAAATCATATGTATTCTGCGGGGAAGTCACAATGCTATTTTAAACCTAGACGCCATCATCACCAGCTATGAAGTGCAGAAGTCACAGGGCCCCCACCGCAGCAGACTACGACACTAGAACGCCAGCACTGCTTTTTGCCGTTCCTCCTTCGCTGTCCCTGGAGGAGGAGGGCTGGCCCTGCCCCTCGCCCTCCCCCTCCCCCACCAGACGGATGTTGTAACGCTCCCTGTACTCAGTCAGTTCCCGTCCCTTGGACTGCATCTGCGTGTTGAGGGACTCGATGATCTTGGAAATCTGCGGCGGGGTTAGGACATTGTATTTTTATTATTCAGAAGAACACATTTAGAAAGGTTAGGTCAGGCATTCTGGAGAAAGCTTGTTGATGTTTTAACTCAAGTCAGAGCTAGGGTCAGTGTAGTAACACCTGATTATTTTTTCTGAATGTACACAGAACCAGCAGCTAGCAGACCATGAGGAGGTATTTGCACTTTTGACCAAAAAATAAAAAGTTTAATATTTTACAATCGCTAATAATGTAAACTCCAGACACCAGTTGCATTTTAAATGTGCATTTAAAAGGTAAAGTCAGCTATTGCAATCTAATTGTAAGCGAATACACTGTCAAATCTACCAAATATCTCCTTGCATTTTGCTATTTTACCTGTCTCTGAAACTTCAACACAGCCCTGGCTTCGTAAATAGTAACAAACAAAATGTTGAACACCGTTCGTTTCAAAGCCATAGCACTATGCTTCACAAAGCATTTGGATGTGTGAGGCGCCCCCGCGGAGGCTCGTGAAGCGATACGGTTTTGATTTGAGCTCGAAGTTAGCATGAATGACTGACCATACCTTTAAGAATGCAATACATTACAATAGCTATAAGTTGACCCAACATCTTAATCGCAGTGATCTATATAAAAAAAAAGTTTCTCTCTGCAGTAGGGGTGTGCGATTTATAGAATAATTCAATGTGTCGCAGATTGGTTACGGGCGATGTAGTAAATTACTACTGTATATAGGGCTGTGCGATATGACCAAAATATATCCAGATATAGATCATTTTATATCTGATACATATCACAATATAGCACATGTTCTGTAAATTCAAATAAAGTTTATTGTCGTCCAATGAACCATTGACTGCATAACGAGACTAGACCATGGCGATCATGGTGTTGAGAAACATGCGTGGTTTCTTTAAGCCAACTCGTCTTAAAGATTGGATATTCTAGGAACTTGCCAGACATAGAAGCTACTTTATAGTCGTGGTAAGCAGCCTGGTTATGTCCTGAATGGAATGTCCATGTGTTTTGCCAGGTAGCATTGCTAGCGAGTTGTTTTTTTATTTGCAGCAGTAGCACCAATGCAAAATACAACTTATAGGCTGGCAGGTTAAACTTAATAGATCATAAGAGTCAGTATGCCTCACGAATTTGTGGTACTACGCTTTGCTACAGACATCTGATACATAGACCCTTGTAAGCTCAACAGTAGTCTTAGCCTCTTACGTCCATTAGTACTATGTCACATAAGCAACTGTGCTGAATGTCTGATGCATAGACCCCTGTAAGCTCGACAGGGCTTTCCTAAATTGAGAAGTAGATTTTCATTGGTTGTTTGTTTGCATTGTCACTCATGAAGTCTGTATCTGCAATTCTGAATTTTAAAGCTATTTCTTTATTTTAAGCCATTTTTGGAATATGGCTGTAACATTAAATGTGGAAAAAGTTAAGCACTATGAATACTTTCCGGATGCACTGTATTTTAAGCACCAAGAGTAGTCTAACTAATACCTGAAAACAGCCAGAGCCGTGTTAGCAAGTTCCTCAACAAATGCCTCTGTAGCCTATACGTTTAAAGTCCGGCTTCAACATTGAGTTGCGTAGATATTGACGCAGTTAGCCAACGCTGTGTTCCAGACTTACGTATGTAAAGGCTGGCTCTGCGAGACTACTGACAACGTGGCACTTCATGTTAGTATGCGCATTAGTGTTATTTGTGGAAACCTCTTAAAACCGAAAACCACGTTAAGTATAATTGCAATAAATGGCAGCTAAAACATGCTGCAAATAAAATCCCTCAACATTACACAATTTGACCCAAAACATGATAAAATTCCTAGACTTTCCATGTCTGGAATAGACTTTTAGATTAACTATATTAATGCATTTCCTTTTTATTTATTTATATTCTATGATATTCCAGACATTGATTAACTATATTAATGCATTTCTTTTGCATCACAGTACCTGTTCTTTATTGTTTTCCAACGCAGGTAGAACCTCTTTTACCGTCCTTTCTACAAGTATACCGCCCACCAAACGAAAGCACTTCCTAGATGGATCCACGTCTTTCAAAGTGTCGATTACTAGACTGTAGAGAGGGGAATCACGTTATATCAAATTGACATATTATTTTTAATTGGGGAGGTATCACTAAACCACAGATATGTAGTGATTAGTCTAATACGAACCTGTGCTCGTTGATATCCATCTCCAGTTCTGATGCTTTAGAAGCCATACTGCGTTGTTCTTGTCGCATCCTCTGAAAGGTTGCAACGACCTGTTTGTTTGCCACAGAAATATAGAAGACACAAATCATTACATATTACGGTTGTTACAGTTAGAATGGCTAGTAATAATGAGCATATGATGGCTAATTATTAAGTGCTACACTTTATTTGCCAACTCTGTAATGATGAGACGTGCCAGTGGACTTACAAAAATAGACAACCTATAGCTTAAAAGTACCGATTTCACGCAGGTCTTGCGGGAATGCTAAACGTGCTCAAACAATCAAGTGCTAAGTTCTTATCTGCTTAAAACACATCGTGGGTTTCATTTGCCTATAAAATGACAAATGAAGCTTTGGCTGAGACTGCAACATGCTCTGGTAAAAAAGCACCGCACCTAGCCTGGGAACGTTAGCTTTGCCTAGCGGGGTGTTACCGGCCGCTTTAGCTTCATCCGAGTGCAAGGCGAGAAATGTATGTCCTGACCAAAAGTACAATTATGAAAAATAGTATACCTGTTCGGCCGACTGCGCAGACGGTCTTCCTCCAGCACTGGTGCTAGATTTGGCTACCGTGCTACTACTGTTCGCTGCCATCTTGGAAGGTGTTGCAAAAGTGGGGAGGAGGCCTAGGACCCTAGAAAACGGTCTTTAGCTGTCCTGTGTTTGCCTGTCATGAATACAGCTAGGTGACTGCCTCAACTGGACCGCTTACCTTGAATAATTCAGCTAACTTGGATATGGAGACGTTGATGCTACACATGTATGGACTAATTACTTAATATTAATATCTTAATAACTTAATATAATTTAAATAACAGAATCTACGCGGTGTTGTTCATATAGTTGTTATGGTATGCATCGGCTCAGAAGCCAGTGCATGTGACAAGCTTTGGGACGTGTACGGTACCGGTCTACTGTATCAAGTCAATGCTCGCCGTCAGGATCTGTTTGGGAAACCAGGCAAAACGTTTCCTCAACTATTTATCCTGCAAATACAGGTATGATTTGCTATGTATGAAGTGTGTACATTCATTGCTCTGTAAAGAGCTGATGATTTTAATACAGCTATTACCGTATTTCTCCTACTCGTTCATGGCAACTTTCATATTTCATAGGTGAAGCACTGTTAATGTTCAACCAATGTTCAACCACTGTTTCACTGGCACTGAAGCAGAGTTTTCTTTCAGTGGCAACACTTTGAATCACGAGCACCCTTTTTGTTCTGCTGTGAATCTCAATCGATTCATGAATCGTTATTTTCCACCAGGATGTCCACCTCATCTCACCCGGTGGCTGCGGTATGTCAGGTGACATCCACCCCGGACAAAGAGGCCAACTTCTCCGCCTGCAAAAGGCTGGTGGAGGAAGCCAAAGAGGGCGGCGCCAGTATGGTGTTCCTACCTGAGGGCTTTGACTACATAGGGTCCAGTCGAGAGGAGACCCTGTCGTTATCTGAGACTCTATCGGGAGATACAATCTCTAGATACACGCAGCTTGCAAGGTAGACAACCACCACCAGTGTAGTCTAATGTAGTGCATTACCATCTACTCTAGTGAAATCAGGTATTACTGTGAGTTGCATAGGTCCGTTTACATTATTGTGAGTTGCATAGGACCATTTTATTTGTTATATATCAGTAATTATGTATTATGAGTTTTGTTTGTGTGTCAATCACCAGGTCGCAGAAGGTGTGGCTTTCTCTTGGTGGCTTTCATGAGCGGGGACATGAGTGGGAGACTGACAGGCGAATCTATAACAGTCACATTGTCATTGATGATCAAGGTAGTCTCTCGTTCTCTGTGTTTTGAGTTAAGGTGGCTGGTTGGCTCTCCTACAGCCCCTGCATCATTGACTCCTCTCTTAAAGGGAAGCATGGGGGCTTTAGATGTTTTTATTTAAAGGTAAACCCAGTGGGGCAGGGTCTGGTCTGACCTCTGCCATTTTTAGCCATGTGGACTGGGACCAGCTAATGTCTATAAGTTTATGGGTGGACCACATTTATAGAACCACACACACAGAGAGAGAGAGGGTGAATGCTGATCATATTTCACTATTCCCCACAGGTGCTATCGTACAGGTGTACAGGAAGTCTCATTTGTTTGATGTAGAGCTGCCAGAGAGGGGCGTCTCTCTCAGAGAAAGTGCCTTTACCGTCCCCGGACCAGGTCTTGTGTCCCCGGTCCAAACTCCCATTGGCAAGGTTATGTGTCACTTATCTCTGTGTGGAAACAATTATAACAACCAAAAAGTCATGAAATATGAGAATGTTGGTGTTTTTTTTCTCTGTAGAAACATTAATGTATTTCCTGAAGTCCTTATATGTATACAGAAAACAATTTGAATAAATAATGTTAAATGTTGTTATTTTATTTACATATATAAGGATATAAAACAGCTCTATATTTTTTTTATGTACATATATTTTTTAAATATGTTATATATATATATTTTTTTATATTATTATTATTATTATTATTATTATATTTTTACATAAAAACTGTTTCATATCTTTGTGTTTCATTTATATTTCTCAAAGACACTTTGCATGTGTAAATTATTATAAAAAAGTAACACATTACACAACTGCTGCTATAGGTGGGATTATGTATCTGCTATGATCTGAGGTTTCCTGAGCTGTCGTCCGCTCTGCAGAGGCAGGGGGCAGAGATCTTGACCTATCCATCAGCCTTTACCATGGCAACCGGAGCTGCCCATTGGGAGGTGGGATATCTATTCAATTCAAACAACAAACTGTAGACACATTGATGTACTGCTACCGCTTTAATCACAATGGTAACAAGTGATAATTAACACTTAGCTGCGAGATGGGCAATCCTTTCACACACAATTGGCATCCTGTAAACAGGTATTCCTCAAAACAGGCTCTATGTAGAAAACATGACTGGAATCAACTTTCAGTTTAAAATGAAGGTCTTTAACAGGGTGGTTTTATTTTTGCAGAAGCACTGGAAGATAAAATACCCAAAAGTATTTCCAAGGTTCCCTCTGGTCAAAGATTTTCTGTAATATAATGGAATTGTAATAGTCAATGCCAGACATGGAATGTGATGGAATTTCATCGCATATTTGTTGAATCATTGAATATCAGGGAATTTTGTTTTTTAGCATGTTGACATTTCAGTTGCCATTCATAAAAATATCACTGCGTACATTATTTATTTATTTTTTTTTAATAAATCTTCGCTATGTTGGCTGTCCCTCGTAAGGTTTTTCCGTTCAGTAAGGGAAATTCCAATCTTTAGTCAGTTAAAGTCAGGGAATTTGTATTTTGACTTAGAGTGGGAACCCTGTATTTACAAACGAAACAAAGAAACTGAGTAAAATCAGGACTTTGGTCAAATAAGCCCGTTTTAAGATAAAACAATCAGGTTATATAAATTGGTTACATCAGCTATAGTGGCTGCTCCGGTCTCTTATTCTCCTGGCTGAATGACTAGAATGTAAACGTTGGTGCCACCGCTTGCTAAGTCAGTGTGCCAATCAGTGTGTTTGTTTGCTTTTTATTGTGTTTGCTTGTATGACTGTCCTGCACTATTTGTCATTGTAAAGCACATTGGGACCATGTAGCATGGTCGCTCAGCACTTTCAGTAAAAGCTGATTGATTGACTCACAGCTGTTGCTACGCGCCCGAGCCGTGGAGACCCAGTGCTACGTGTTGGCAGCGGCGCAGGTGGGCAGACACCACGAGGAGCGCTCGTCGTACGGCCACGCCCTGGCCGTGGACCCCTGGGGGGCGGTGCTTAGGGACTGTGGGGGTGTGGCCGCGGGCTTGGCCCTGGTCGAGGTGGACCTGGCGAAGCTGGCGGTCACCCGGGGCAACATGCCCGTGCAGCGGCACCGCAGGGACACCGCTTTCTACCACAGCCTGGAAAGGAGCTGAGACGCTGTTACCTTGGCGATATGGACACGGACACACACACACACACACACACACACACACACACACACACACACACACACACACACACACACAATCAGATGAATTGAAAATCCACGTCAGTCCCAATTAGTCAAACAAATCGATCACAGATGCGTAGGTGGAAGCTTTTTGAGTCACATACTCTATTATAATAAAATCTATGGCCACATACCAACACTGTTAAAGCTTTGTTAATGTAAAGTATTATTTGATTGAAAACACTGAACTGTAGAAGTAAATGTAGGCTGTATGGTGCTGCTCTGTAGTATCGTTTGAAATCACAAATATACTTTGAACATTCAGTGTCATGTTGTCATTCAGGGGTAAAATATATAGCCTGTTGGGGAAAACTGGAAATGCCATGTATTCTTTTAATATTCAGTTATTTTTTTATTTTTATATTTATATTCTAATGTCACATGTTAAGATCATGTCACCATTATAATACATGTGTAGTAAGAACTGCTAACTACATTTCTCTACCTAGAGCAGACAGAATCTGACTATTAAGAGAACAGAAGTAGACCATTGCTTAGCAACGCCAGACAACCTTGCAGATGGTCTCTGGATGAAGGTAATGAACTACATTGTAACTGACCAGCAGCTCAGAAGGTTCTGTTCTCAAATAGATTGTGTGATAGGTTGTGTGACAACATGCCACTGCCCTGTTTTGGGACAGTCAGCCCTATATGCTGTGAATTCTCATGTATTGTCAGCGCTCTCTTGAATAAACCTCTTAAATGGACCTGGCTGTTTCATGGTGTTATTGACTTCATTACTACTTCTAAACCGGGATCTTAGATACCAAGAATACTTCCAACCTTCTTGGCCGAGACTCTCAGGAGGGCTTGGGGTTCTGGGGTTATATAATTTGGTTCTGGGGTTATATTATTTGGTGTTGTTATTTACTTCTGAAGTTGCGACATTCGGATACCTGGGAAGCCTTACAATCTTCTCAACTGAGCCTCCCCAGGGAGTATCAGAATTAATAGACCCAACATAGCCCAATTGTTCTTTGCATTACGATTTGTCAGTTATACCTACGAAATACAATTTCAATTTGTAATGGTTCAGACTCTGAACCATTACAAATGAGGTTTTGCAATACAAAATAATTCACTACTGTGAAACAATAAAACATATAATTAGTAATAACTGGTTTATTGGGTTAGTAAAATCAGGCCCATTGTGTATTTTTCTTGGGCCCGGGACCAGAGATGATCTTCAAGTCTGCCCACAGAAACTCAACAGCATCACACATCTTTCCAATGAAAATCTGTAGCAAGATTGGGTACTGCAGCGAGTCTTAATTTAACCGAGTCGTTGACAGACCAAACCATGTTTTGTATTATAGGGATGTATAAGCAAAGTAAAACAGTTTCGAGTAAAATAAAGATAGAAAGGAAAAAATAAGCTTTTAAGTGACTTATAAATAATATACAAAGTCTGACAAAAATGTATTTTTTACAAACAATTACAGAGAATAATATACAAAGTTTGACAAATATCTATTTTTGACTAACAATTTCAAGAGTGATTTAAAGGTTAGAGGGCCCCTTGACCTAGTGCCCGGGGAATACCTGAACCCCCTTAATTATATTATATTTATGCTAAATGTTTTTTATTTTAGATGTTCAAACAATTTAATTGACCCACCGTGGATGAGTTTATTCAAAAACACCTTCAAATACCACCTTTATGTTCAATAAAATGTAACGTAATGTAGCGCAGTGAATTAATAAATTATTATTTTGTATTGCTGCACTTCACTGTTCAGGCGCGCAGGGATATCAAGTGATAGGTGTAGTACCGAAATGACCCGCCCCGCCGAACTTCCATTTAAAAGTAGACCAGATGTCATAAACGCATAGTAATTAAGAAAAATATATTTGTAAAGCCAAATAACTCATAACATAACATGTAACTAATTTAACTATGCTTAATTGCACTGATGAGTTTGCTGTGGACCATTCTGGCGACGGGAACCATTTCATCACGACACCGGAAACGAACGTCATTGACATAGGACTGGACTAAAAACACAATCATCTTGAAGAGAATGCCAGATGATGTGTAGAATACTATTCCACTTCGGCCCAGGAAAATGACCAATTCTTCTAATAAAAGTGGAATCAACGCATTGGGAAGGTAATGTCTGTTATTATCTTCGTTGCGGTTTTAAAGAAGATTGAACGTGTCTCTCCATCCAAGGCCATTCTCGTATCGTTGTCAAATGTGTGAACTTAACAGGTTCATTTCAGATTCGGGCTGCGAAAAGGGAGTTATCGTTTCGCCTAACATCACTTTAATCGTTGCACTACCGACAACGTTAGTGTAATTTAGTGTGTTTTTTGTAATCTACAGAAGATACAGAGGGCATAAAGTGATGCTTTCTATAGCTGCGTTCAGTTCCGTTCAATTCCGGCCCATGTTTGCAAAAGTGTCATCGGCTGCATAAGTAGCCTATTTGTAATACTGTTAGTGTACATTTCACCTTGCTGCACGGCTTCCTACACATGATCACACATGCGAGATTGTGGACATTGCGTATGGAGGCGATATTCTTCTCTGGGTTCAGTTAGTATTAGTAGATAACATATTTGTTATGGCTACTGTACACAGTTATCTTTTATTTTTTATAGTATGCTGTTGTTTCTCTTCTTTTTGTCGACTAAAACTAGTTTGCATTTCGTAAATTAGTAGTTTTAGTATTATTTATTAAATAATTGCAATGTTATTGGAACACTATGCTCCAGCTAATGTTACCCAGTCAGTCATGTATCGTAGTTCCTTAGTTCTGTGACAGTAGCCTAAATAACCAAGAACACGTTTGTTAAAGCTGTCAAGATGAAGGATTTCCCCCTTTCTGTAGCCTCTTTAATCATGACATCATCATTTAATCGGGGTCTGCTGATTTTGTTGTCTGAACCCTGTGCTGACTCCATAGTTATTATGCTTGATTCGTCATGGCTTCTTATTTCATGCTGACATTTCTCTCGTCCAGTCTTCATGTGTTTGAAATGTGCTTTGGAGATGTATTATGAAGAGGTGGGAACCGACAGTGTCGGCGATGAGGAAGGAGAGGAGTACTAGGTTTTTTTTATTTTTTTCTGGGAAACATTCCATTTGGTTGTTTGGAGGGGAATAGGCTCTCACGCCAACAGCGATGGATCGAGAGTATGTAAATGTTGTTAGTCAAAGCAAGCCACATTTATTGCTAGGGAAATATGCCAGTTAACAAAGATGCAATGATAAGTAAATTGTAGTATGAGTTAAGTTGCGTACTGTTGTAGGTGTTTGTGTATGTTTAATTTATCTGCCATTGTTTTCATGTCAAACCATTTGTGTTGGAAACTAGATGGCATAGTTCCAGTATTGGAAGAGTAACAGTTTGTTTTTACACGGAAGGCAATAGAGTTTGAGTTTAAAATGTAAATATATAGAAGCATCATTTATTATATATATATATTTTTTGTAATGTATTTTACCATTAGGGCACCCCTAACTGCTGTCTAAGTTTTCTACTGCTCGTCTGCCTGCCAATGGCTTATCTCTCTCTTTTTTTTTTTAGAAGGAGCAAAGCTGTCATGCCTGGCCTAGCATTGACCTTGATTGAATCCCTCCACTGCTTGTGTGCCAAACATACACACACAGCTCTATATTTGGGGAGATGTCCCCTCTCACTCGAGCTGCAAATACATGGAGTATATTATTATTTCATTTTGTCTAGCTGCATTAAACAACTTGGCACCTTTTGTATCAGACCACCCATGTTCTGATCTCAAACTCTAATGTCTTCAGTGTACAGCAAACGCAAAGGAATTTGTTTTGCTCTTACCATACCTTATGAGATGACTTAATTGAGTCAATTGTTGAATCAGTATGATCCATTATGTTGAAGAGCTATTCATTGTGCAGATTACAACTAGATGTGATGTTTTAGCTGCTTAACGCTAGAATCTATGCTAGTTCAGAACAATCCATATATTGAGTAACTGCTGCTTAGTTACAGATGATGTGTGTGTGTGTGTGTGTGTGTGTGTGTGTGTGTGTCAATCGATGTTGGCACCGGTGGGCCCGTCTTAGGATGGTGTGAGAGACCGTTGCTGAGGAGCTGGCGAAACGCTGAGTCACATCCCAGCAACAGTCGCCTCGGAAACACCTCCATAGTGACCAAAGACAGAGAGATGAGACGCTGTAGCAGCTTCACTAACTATTTTTCACACACAGACACAAAAGATTTGGTCCTCACTGCTTTAATCAATTATACATTTTGAACACCTAATGGTGTAATGAAATATAATCTCTGGTAGCGCTTACATATTCCATGGTTATGGCCTACTGGCATTATTATTTGTCAGTTTTATTTATTTAAAAACATTTTAGCTTTCACTTCAGTTACAGGAGCTAGGCATTATTTAAAATGTAGTGTATAGCAGAGCCAATACAATTGAAAAATGCTTTTATCAGCTCTGTTATTTCTTTTAACAAATGCAATTTGAGAAAAGCAAATCGGGAGCTCTCACCTAATCTACACTGCACTCCATGGAGACAAAGCTCTGTAGTGTGTTGTCAGTTAGGCCTGCTGTTGTGAAAAAGATGTCCGCATGGTTTTGCAGTAAAGTCTATAATATATCTTGTGTTTTGTCATAATATATATTTCCATAAATGAATGTCGGGAGGATGAAAGTTGTTTTTTCTGCACATATGGCTAGAAACCAGTTGGATTCACCAGGACGGCTAGAAACCAGTTGGACTCACCAGGACTATGATACTCTTTGCCAGAATCCCTTATTTTCCCATATGTTGCTCTTTTGTGTAATTGTTCTTTAAAGAAGCGTGTTCATTGTTTGGGTACATCAGGCATGAAGGGTATCTTTTAGTGCAAGGTCTTGACCAATCACACTCGTGACTGCACTCAATAGTACACGTTTAACTTCTTACCATGCCTTTACTTTACCAGGAAAGTCTCATTGAGAGAGAATCTGACCTGGCCAAGACGACAGCTCAGTTAAGACATTACAAGGAGTACAGTGAAAGCACAACACAGTGCAATATGAGGCGTGTAATACACCAGCACTGTGACAAGGCTACTTCTAAAGGCTTACTGTATGTAAGCCAGAATGACCCGTGTTAGTATTAAAACAGTAGCACACATGCACTGTAACACGGGTCAGGGGCTAAATTATATAACGTGAGGTAACCTAGGAACTCTCCTCCTTGGCAATGCCTTTGCAAATAAGCTAAATTGAATTTCCTGCCTGAGTTGATCTGATACCGGACTGAGGGATGTGAATGTGGTTGTTGGCACAAGGCAAATCGTTTTACTTGTCGTTTATCATTTGGTGGGGGTACACGGAATGAGTTTTGGCTGTGCAGTTCCTGGATGCTGTGCCGTTGTCAGAACTGTAATCTAATCTACAATATGTCTGCTCTTATTATCTGAGGAGAGTCAGTGCGTTTATGCCTGTATCATACATTTGTGTGTGTGCGCATGCATAATGCAAGCATGCATGTCTCTAAATGTTTTTTTTGAGCTTGTTTTGGTACTATGGGAAGCATGATTGTGCATGTATTCCCTCTCTGTAAAGCACTTTGAGCTGCAATTATGTATGAAAAGTGCTACACAAATAAAGATGATGATGATACTACTACTACTACTACTAATAATACTAATAATAATAATAATAATAATGATAATTTTTATTTCCATTTGATCTGAATTGACCAGCTCAAAGAAGTTAATCTTAGATTTAGAAACGAAAATCTAGTTTGATATGTTAATATGTAGTGTGGGATAAAGAAATCTAAAGGTTTAATAAAAGTGGCATAATATCTTAAATTAGATTTTTACTGCAGCCCATTACTGTTTTTGGTTCTGCTCTGCTGTTCCTACCTATTCCACAGGGGGGCGATGTTTAAGAGCGAGTGATCATTCCCCTCTGGTTTTGGATTAACGTCCCCTCACTGCAGGAGAGACGCGTAATGGTTCACTCACTCTAATCCCTTCTAACAAGTGTGTTTCCTGGATTAATGGTTAATGGATAAAGGTGTGGTTGTATTCACAATAGAATCACCCCTAGAGGTGAGTAGCGGAAGGTGTTCAACACCCTGGCAGGGTAGCGAGTTAACTGTGTTCACTGGCAGGAACTACACTGGAGTGACCTTCCGTGTGGTGGGTTGGGTTGTCTGTCCACCCAGCGCTCTCGATGTTCCTCCCCATCACTGTTGCCTGACACAGCCTCACCTCCTCTCCAGGCTGTTTGTTTACATTCTCTCTTCATGGCTCCTTCTCCCCAAATTAGCATTGCAGATATTCAGTGTGTGTGTGTGTTTATTAAATGAGAGTTTAGTTTGTGTGTTTTGTATGTGTGCGTGTGTGTGTGTCTGTGTGTGTTAGTGTTATTAAATGAGGGTTTAGTTTATGTGTGTGTGTGTGTGTGTGTGTGTGTGTGTGTGTGTGTGTTATTAAATGAGGGTTTTGGGTTTTGTTTGTGTGTTTTGTGTACAATACATTGTGTGTGTGTTTGTGTGTGTGTGTGTTAATAAATGAGGGTTTAGTTTTTGGGTTTTGTGTACAATGCATTGTGTGTGTGTGTGTGTGTACACAATATGAATAGTTAATGCGCCTGAGTGTGTGCTCCTGTTCTCCATGACAGGCTAACCCTTCCACACTGTGTGTGCTAACACGACTAGCAACAGAAACACCCTCACACCGCATATTTCTCCATCACTCCCCCATTCCCCCCTTTTCTTCTCCCCCCCCCATTACACCCTCTCCCTCCTCCCTTATTCGTTTGTGCCCCCCACACCACGCCACACCCAGGGCACGGGTGCGTTGCTAAATGGAGTCGGAGCAGCTGTACAGCCGGGGCTACTGCAGGAACAGCTACCACAGCATCACCAGCAGTGACGAGGAGCTGCTGGACGGGGCGGGGGTCCACATGGACTTCACCTCCACCGAGGACGACAACCTGCTGGACGGAGATGCCCCCTCGCCAGGTAGGGAGGGCCTCTCTCCCCTCTCCTCTCCTCTCTCCTTCTCCACATCCGCCCCTCTTCTCATTCTTCCCAGGCAGGGAGAACCTCTCTTCCCCTCTCATCCATCTCCCCCCGTCCCCACCCTTCCCCCACTCCCGCTTCACTTGCTCCTCCCCAGGTAGGGAGCTCAGGGCCTCCTCTTCCCCTCCTCTCAGATTAAATTCCCTGTTTCCCTTCCTGGTTACACTTCCCGTGTGTGTGTGTGTGTGTGTGTGTGTGTGTGTGTGTGTGTGTGTGTGTGTGTGTGTGTGTGTGTGTGTGTGTGTG
>JAODTR010003229.1:0-12961 GCA_025399935.1 Amblyopsis rosae
CCCCCCGCCCTTCTCGCCTGTAGCCCACCTGTTAGCTCTCTGAAAGGACCAGACAGGCCAATTAGGGTCCTTGGGGAGGGGTAGATGCTATGTGAGCACACATACTTGTGCACTAGTATGTCAGGGGGTCCAGTTCATCTGCAGACATTCAGACGTGTCTCTCCTCTCATATGGGCCCTGTTAGTGCAATATAGTGCAGATGGTCGTGGGTCAGGACCCCTCAAAGGCTTGTGAGATGCTGTTTTGGGGGAGGGGTGGTTGATACAGGATGGTAAAAATTATAATATTTATAATTTAGTGTTATTATAAATTAAAATGTATGCATCCAACGATATGTTTAGTTTTTATTTCTAAACGTTCAACATGCATGTGTGTGCGTGTGCTTGTGTGTGCGTTGGATGTGTGGTGTAGGGATAGAAGTGCTGTGCTTGCTGCCCGACTGTGATTGGATTCAAGCTCCTTCTTTAGGCCGCCTTGCGTTGTCAAGTCATGCAACAATGACACATCAACACACCGCTCCATCAGCCTATTAATAGCCTATTACATTCAAACAGTTAGCGGAAAGGTTAGAGACAGGGAGGCGGTAGGAAGAGACTGTAACACAAGCCAGCCTGCAGTGGGTGGGAGACGGCCCCCATGTACCCCCCCCCCCGCTAATTAAAAACAAGGATATGTAATCCACACACGTCACTCGGTCACATAGCTGCACAGTGACCCACGGGAAACCCAAGCCCACGGCAGGATTAACATGCTCTCCTCGCGAAGGTGGTTTGGCCGGGTCCGTTCAGTGCAGAATCCTCTAGCTGGCTAGCCTAGCATTAGCTTACGGCTGCATGGTATGAGAACAGTGTCTCCTGCCTCATTCTTACAATGTTAGCCCCCCCTCCCACACACACACATTCGTGAGGAGGGGCCATGTACATACCACCATCAAAGTCATAAGTGCAAGCTGAAAAATAATAATGATAAAAATATGAACATGAACATGAAAACAATTTAGTATTTTACTATTCACGTTCCCCATCATAAAACCCAGTTTGGACATGGGACATTTGCTTGTGCTGAGTCCTGGCAGACACTCTTTGGTGGTCTGTCAGTGGAAATCCTTGCATTGTACATTTACACACAACAGTACCACTCATGAACACATCACACACATCCATGAACACACCACACACATCCACACACAGACAAACACACACACACACACACACACACACACACACAAACACACACGCACACGCACACGCACGCACACGCACGCACACACACAGACACACACACACACACACACAGACACACACCTTGCTGAGAAGTGGCTCACTGGACAGTGCAAATGCTAATGGTAACCGTGAAGCTAACACTGTAATTGTTCATACCCATTCATTATTGTGGCAGCACCAAGAACACATTAGCTGTAACTGCAGCAGAAGATTACGGGGTCGCCTTGCAGAATATCAAGTAGAATTGAAGCCCAGGCAATTTGAGATGGAGTTCTTGGCATGGTTCTATACAAGCTGTATAATATCAGCCTCTACTGCAATCTGCATTCAAACCACTGCAACACTGAGACCCCCCCTGCATTGTAGTCGCTGTCAATCTCCCTTTAGGCCTGGTAAATGTGTGCACTCGTACAAGCCATCAGCATCTACAACCATGGTATTTCCTTCAAGCATGCAGACAAGATCAGTTATTTCCCTCCTGCACAGTTGATTTGATGTTTTCCAGAGTAACATAGAAATCTAATATAATTACTTTATGCTAAAAACCTCCTTCTAGACAGACACCATTTCCCAGAAAGATCTGCAGTGACAGATTGAGACATGATAATGATAGCCACCCACATCTGCGAGACTGAATAGTGGTCAAACCCAGACTGACCAAAATAAGGCAAAAAGAACAATCAGAGCAAAAAAGAATATATCCAACTATCATGCAATGGCTGTAAAGGCTTTCCCAAGGTATGTTTTGGGTACTTGTTTATTTGCTTCTTTTCCAGTGTGGTGAACTGAAGAGAAACCCACAAGGAATGCACTTGATTTATCAAAGGGCCGGAAACCATATTCAACCAAATAACATGTGGCAATGGAATTAAATAATTTTCTAATAGGAAACATATAGGACAAGCAATATGTTCTCTATTTATCAGAGGTAATATGGCAGTCACAGAGCCAGCCATTATGTAAATCTAGGACACAGCGCTGTCTAACTACATCAATACCCGTCTACATGACAAGAGTTATTTTGATTGACATGCACGACGACCAACTGCAGTTCGTAACTCATGACCAAGTTGGACGATAACTTAAAATGAGGAATTTGTTAGAATGATAGTAGGCAACGGCTACTGCTTAAAGTAAATAAAAATGCCTATTGTCGCACATACTTAAGTGCCAATGCTAACAGCTAATGTAAATCAACAGTATAACTTCCGGATATTCATTTTACAGTCATTATACGTTTCAGACAGCATGAAGTTGCTTATGTGGTTCACACACTTTTTGACCTGTGCGTGCATGACGGACGTCAAGCAATGAATCACTGTTTAGTACACTGCATTGTAACAAGCATGAAGAAAAAGAAAAAAAAAAGCTAATACTGTAATTTAGATTATTTCTCAAATATTTCCACAACCCTACTCAAAACATCTTGCGATGCTGTTGGAGGGCCTTTAGACCCCAAGTTAAGAAGTTCTGGATTATTATGGGAAAGTGGAGGGAGATGGGAGACTGTTCTGTATCTGTATCTCTATCCGGAGAGGGAAGTGGAGAGACAGGCAAGCATTTGGGGGTCCGGGAGGCCAAACAAATCCAGATGTGTGAGCATGATCACAAAGTAGAGGCCCTATGTACTGTACAGTATTGTAATTTTGCCTTGACTTTCATACTCCCTTCTTCGCATCTTATCTCTCTTTAAGCTCACTCTTTACTTCGTATAATTAACTCTCTGGGCAGGCAAGAAACAGCTTGAGGGTATAATGCATTGTAAAAGCCACCATAAAGGGAGCACCCATGTATTCCATCACAGTGTAACGATGACATGTCTCACTGGGTTATGGACTATAGACACATGTCATCTGTGCCCTGCCAGGCTTCTGCAAGCATTTGCATGTAGACACATGCCTGTAATGCTAATGTGTTCATTGTATTGTTATCATATAATTAACCTTTGCTTTCAATGACATGGATTGAGTATTTCTTAATTTCCACACATATCAACTTAGTTTTAAGAGGTCCAGTAAAGCTCAGTTGCCTCCTTGATACAGTACTGTACTGTACAACGTCCTGTGTGAGTGCTCACATGTGCTTGTGTGAAAGAAAATCTAAACAGAATAAAAAAGTGTCATGGTGTTTTATGAAAACATGTGAGGCTGGGTAACCCAAGCTTATAGAGACACACTCTGTGGCTGGACGTCCTGTGGCTCTGGGCCGTGTGGGCTGGCAGTGAAGCAGGCCTCCTACTGCTACCAGAACCACTGTTACGCATGGCCTCGCAGACATGCTGCCTTAACAACTGCAACTGGAACTGCGCAACCATCTTGCTGTTGCTTTCTCCTCCAATAAGATACGCTTTTCACTTACGTTTTAAGTCTTAAGTCTAATGTCTTAAGCTTAGTCATGTTTAGACATATGGGCCAACATGTCCACAAACTAGTCACATGCAGTACTGTAGCCTACTGTGTAAGCACAATCGTCAAAGTAAGTCAAGTTGGTACATATTCCAGTAAATTAGCCCATGCTACACAAAAATGCTAATAGTGAAAGCTTAAAAAGCCTGTAGCAGCACAAGTCACATAAAATAAGTCAGACTTTGATTTTGTGTGTGTTTAGGAGCTGCTGTGCTTATTGGGACGGTGTTTTGCGATGTGCTACAAATGATATGCGCTTTTTACAGCCCGGCGGGGAGTCCCCCGTGTCATAGGCAACACTCTCATATTAGTTAGTGCAGCTGTTGAGCAGGACATGACTGTTGTTATCCTTCTGTCTGGGGGCTGCGGGGTTGTGGACACACACACACACACACATACATACACATGTATGCACGCACACACACACACACACACACATGCACATGCACATGCACGCACGCACGCACACACATTTATTTGGTAATTTGGTAACAATCAGCACATGCTGTATTTCACCAAGGGACAACCAACAAACAACAAACAACATGTGATAACTCGATATGTTGAACATATTGAACAAATCAAGTGATTTATTTATGATATTAGCATTATTATTGGCGTTAGATATTTGTTATTAGATGTGCTTGTTGTCCATTGTATTCCTTTCCCAACTCCCATCTCTTCACTCTGTGTGTGTGTGTGCGCGTGCGTTCATGCGTGTGCGTGTGCGTGTGTGTGTGTGTGTGTGTGTGTGTGTGTGTGTGCGTGTGCGTGTGTGTAGTGTTGGCATGGTGTCTGTCCTGTCTCAGTTTCACTACAGTTGCTGCTGCTTCTCTGTGCGCTGGCATGCTTGGGGGCTGACATCACAGCCCAGAGGAGAGCACTGTGTCCTGCTGGACACACACACACACACGTGCAAACACACAAACAGGCAGATACATGTGAGGGAGAGAGGGGGAGGGATGGAGAGAGGGGGTGTATTGGGTGAGTTATGGGGTCAGGGAGAGTGGTGGATGTAAACCATTCTGGTACAGGTGGAACATGAGAGATGAAGGATGGTGGCATGTTTGATAAGAAAATTATGAATTCACATGATTATATGAGACATTCCTACTTTTTACCACACTTTAAAAGCGATGTTTAAGTTCTCCAAACGCACTTTTAGCTGCAACTGCATAATTGTTTCTAGCCGTTGTCTACTTAGACACGTCCTGATATTTTGCTGAATTAATCTTCAGCTATGTGTAAGACTAGACATAATTAGTGCTTATCAGTCTGCCTCTAACACCTTTAGACATTAGTATAGTTTTGTTATAAAAATGTATAGCTTTATCTACCAGATAGTGAATATTGCGATGTCACTGGCATACACTGTTAAAGCAAATGGAGCTCAACAATTAGCAGTAATTAGTTTTTGCTGGTTATATTTTTCTTTCCTTTGTCTGTCTTTTGAAAGCCCTGTCTGTTGTAACTTGTTTGCTATAACCTCACTCGAGACAACCAGTGGCACTTCATTGGCACCAGGCAGTCGGTGACCTTCACATGGCCTCTAACGGTTTGCTGGGAAATCACATATGGTTAGGTTTCCTGGCATGTGTGTGTGTGTGCGTGTGTGTGCTCGTGTGTGCACGTGTGTGCGCGTGTGTGTGCGTGTGTGTGTGTGTGCGTGTGTGTGTGCGTGTGTGCGCGTGTGTGCACGTGTTTGTGTGTGTGTGTTTTCCAGGGTGGTAGGTCTGCCAGACACACTTGCAGATTTGGGTCTAAATTTGGCGCTACAGTTAATGCAAAGTCGGTCTGATTGCTGCGGCACACACTCTGGCACACACACACACCTCTGACTAAGGCTGTGTCCTTAAGACAAACGTGAGGATGACGACTTCATACTGAATGCGTATCCAACCGCTTGACATGGAAACAAAAAACCCTGCATCACATCACCAGCCAAGCCAGGGCCACGCTCCACAATGGGGTGCCCTGTCAGATTTGATTCAGGGTGGATTTAAGGTAAATGCTTTAGCCCATTGCTCTCAACATCTGTATGTGCCAGAATGCATGGCTTTCAACAGAGCCATAAAGTAGCTGATTTCCCTGATTAGCCCTTTAACTAGATGGAAGAGGCAGTCGGCCTGTGATTTGTTGGAGGGAAATCCTTCATAGGGTTTTCGATACACCACCTCAGCTGGTAACCTATGTCTGGACGTTGCCAGCGGTTTACAACACAGAGCTTGGAGGTGGAGTGAGGGATGCTGGGGAAATATTGTTGATATTTAATAAACGAAACACCTTTCCCTTTGATGCCCGAGGGTGTTCCCTCAGAAGTCTGCACCCCTTACATTGAACACACATTGCCAGGGCTGGGATAGTGTTGTGTGCTGCGGTCTGCATCACTACCCATTTACAGAGCCATGGGGGCTGCATAGAAACACCATATTATTCTTTTTAGCACGCAAACAGCTAGCAGACAGCTAGCAGACTGTGAGGAAATATTCACAGAATTTGACTCCCAAAAAAAGTTAATTCTCTCACAATCGCAGACACAACCTTTAATTTCTTCCCCCCCTTCTTTTGTCATTCTCTCTCTATCATTCTCTCTCACCGCAGACACCTTCCAGTACCTTCTGTCCTTCTCCCAGGGCCACCTCAGCTCGCTGCTGGAGGGCAGCTACCCCAGCGTGTCGCGCCAGGCCCTGCCGCACGTCAACCAGCTCTTCTCCTCGCTGTCGCTGTACCTGCGGGGGCACAACACCTCCGTGGAGACGGCGGCCCACCAGTTCTTCGACCAGCTCTTCCCGCTGGTCTACACGCGGCTGGTGCGCCCCGGCGCAGAGACGGGCGGCTGGGGGGCCGCGGCCACCGAGCGGAGCGAGTGCCTCCGCATGACCCGCCAGGACATCAGCCCCTTCGGGCCTCACCCGACATCCATGGCCCAGGAGCTGACGGAGGCCCTGGGGGCCGGCCGCCAGCTCGGCCTGGCCCTGAGCGTGGGCTCGGAGGTGGTGAACGCCACGGAGCACGTGGCCATCAGCAGGGAGTGTTCCAGGGGTCTGGCCAGGATGACGTACTGCCCACACTGCCGGGGCCTGACGCTGATCAAGCCCTGCCTGGGATACTGCCTCAACATGTTGAGGGGGTGCCTGGCCAGCTTGGTTCAGCTGGACCAGCCATGGAGAGATTACGCGGGCCTGCTGGACCGGCTCACCCACGCCGTGGCCAGCCATCACAGCCTGGAGCTGGCTCTGCTGGGGGTCAGGGGTCACGTCAACCAGGCCCTGCTGTACGCACAGCTGCACGGGCCGCTCATCACCGCCACCGTGAGTACACACGTCATGCAGAAACCACGGCGACTGAAATGTTGCTATTGGAATTTATTAATCTATTAATTATTTATATATTGGGAAATTATTCTTAATCTCCTATTCTTCTTGGCTTTGTTGAGATCCATGCTTTACAGTACGTTTATTTTATTAAGTGAGTTAAACACATTTTTACACAAGGGAGGATTGTCAGCGAGGATCTCATATTTGTATTATTGAGTTTAGTGTGTAGTGCTACAGACGGACATAAAGGCAAGGAATTCATATATTTCTGTTACGGTTTAATTGATTGGCTGTTCTAGATATGTTTTCTTCATGTTCAAGTAAAAGTGAATTCGATAAACAAAAACCCTGAAGGCAAACTTATGAGGACATTTTCTAAACATTTAAACCGCTGAAGTATACACTGAAACATGCAGCTAATGTGTTTACATTAATAGTTGCGGAGACACTGCCACTCTGTGACTCTTTATAAAAATTTTGTTGTAGATGTAAATGGGATTGCATTCTCCTGTAAGGCGGAGATTAGGTGGTGCTCAGGACACATTTACTGTAACTTGGCAGCTTTCTGTCCAGAAAAAAAGAGAATTGTTGCTATGTAGAGTGTTAACCAAATATTTACAACATGGCTGGCTATGCCGAGTGTACACTAAATATAATGATATTACTTAACAAGGCAATATTATACTGTTTGTTTGTAATGTGAAATGTGTAGCATGATTGTTTACCCCAACACGCACACACACACACACGCACAAACACACGCGCGCACGCACGCACACACACACACAGACGCACACACTAAAGTTCTAGTTGTCGAAATAAAGCACTAATGTGTGATCTACTATGTTGTGATGCACTGCATTACATTTAAATAACGCAGGGATATCCTGTGGCTGCCAGGCTTGCAGCTCTATACCCAGTACAGCTATGCAGAGAGAGTCCACACTCTGGGGGCCTGTTTTGATGTGTGTGTGCGTGCGTGTGTGCGTGCGTGCCTGTGTGCGTGTGTATGCGTGTGTGTGTGTGTGTGTGCGTGCGTGCGTGCCTGCTTAGTATTCACGGGGCAGCAGGCTGGCCTGTAGCTGGGCACCCAGTGCAGCCACAAGTAGGACAGAAGTGAATGGGCTCCAGCCTGGCCATACAAACTGGACCCAGCCAGCTGGAAGAAAGAGCCCAGGGAACTGCCTCTATACACGGAGGAGGCTACCAACCAGATACTGGTAGCTAGTGTTGCACGTATATGGCTGCTCACACCCAGGCGTAGCCTACATGCACTGTAAAATCAAATAATACATCACTGGAGCCATGCAGGCCCCTTGTGGCTAGGCTAACCCTGAACCCATGGCCTTTTAAAATTGCTGCTGTATCTTTATGGGGCTACAGCTGCCCATACATAGGCATTTTAAAGGCTTCAACGCACGACTTCTGTGTCAGCGCAATGACCCCACACGCACAGGCATGCACGCGCACGCGCACGCGCACACCTTTCCCCTTTCCCCTCCTCTCTAAACCCATATACTGTACACACAAGTTCGCGCACACACACACACACACACACACAAACTCACTTGGGACCCAAGGAATAACACCTCAGTCTCACATTCCATCATTTCCCCATAATGTGTCTTTCTGCCTCACGCGTTGAAGCAAATGAAGTAGCATAGTCATAATGGTGCTGTTTAACACCGCTCTCCCTCAGAAGAGCGAACAAACGGTGTTCATTTCTTCCTCTACTGTCTGCCGGCTCAGAGTATTAGTTGCTATTAAATACATTGTTGTGACAGTGTGGTTTTTGCACCGGGATGTTATCCCAAACCATTCTGCGGTCGTACTCCCTCTTACTCAGCAGGCAGCAGTCAATGCTACTGCACGCACCCTAGAACGTAAGGCACACCGCCTTAGGCTGTGACACACACACACACACACACACACACACACACACACACACACCATATACATGTATCAGATTTTTAGGAGTCCAGTAAGGGCCTGTATATGTGCAGGCCCACCCTGTGACAATACCAGCGCAGCGCGTGTGAGGGTGTGCAGGCGTCTGAAAGGGGACCATTGATAGCCTTGCGGGGCAGCGGTATAGGACCAGCTCTTCCTCAACACATTCCAGCGCTTATTGAGATGGAGCGTGAACGTACGTTGAGGGGAAGTCTCGGTTGGCCGCGGTTATTAGAGGAGAGGCCGGCGGCCGGGGCTAGCTTGAGTAGAGACAATTAGGAGCAAACGTAGGGGAAATAAACAGTGAAAATGGCAGCTCTTATTGGGACCCAGGTGGTGGGTCCGTGTGCCACTGTGGGGGTTTAGGCTGACTGAATGTGGCCCTGTGGAAGCTTTAGGGGGAGCCTCTCCCTCCCTCTGCGTCAACTAAGTTTAGAAGGTCACAGACCTGCGTTTTATTGACTGAGCTGTAATAGTGACATGGCTCATATGGCCTGGAGTTTCTACCGCAGTTAATGTTGTTAGGGGATGTATACACAGATTTGCATGCAAGCATGTCACACTCGAATATGAATATGAGAAAATAAAAGAAGAAATAATAATACAAATATTAGGGCGTGTGAGGATTAAATGTGGTTACTGTAAATGTGACCACACTTTGCCAGCTGACTATAAGATTTGCTTTCCTTTACATGTAAGTCTGGGAAATCTCAATACTAGCCAGGTGAGTAGTATCAGGTAAATTGTCCAATTTGAACTAATCAGAGCAACAGCAGTTTGTGATTTTCCAACACGGGCACTCACTGATGACTGGACCACCGTCAGAACAAGATCCACACGGGGGTGATATTATGAACACTTACTATTGTTGTTGGCACCAACTGAACCTCCCACCAGAATGCTGATTGGTGGGTGGGTCTCTTCAATTTAAAGTTCCCAGGTTGATAAAGTGAAGCAAATTTTGGAGGCGGAGTTTACAATGTCAGGATTTAACCAGGCAAGTGGTCGGACTCTCTCACTCATTCAGAGTGCCATTGTCTGGCTGTGAGAAAATAGCAACTGTGGTCCAGATTAGGGTATCTTATACTGTATGCTGGTCTACCTTATCCGCTAGTTGGTTTTAGCCTGGTTTCTCATTACAGTCTTATGAAGGAATGCTAATAGCAGCCTGGGCCTTTAGATAATGGAAACAAGGGCGAGCAGGGATGACTGGAGGCTTTCCACTCACCGCGGCTGCACCTCAATAGGCTGGAGCGCCTTTCTCTGCTGTGCCACCGGTTTCCCTCCAGCCCGCAATAAAATCAAGCAGCCTCACTGGTGTGTAAACAAACTTGGTTGTCATCACACTTTCACTCTGAACCCCCCTCCCCTGTGATTCTTTGCAATCCTTGCATTTTCAGACAAGTGTGCTGCACAAGCGGGCCAGGCGAGGGAGAAGAGAGAGAGAGGTTTCATGAGCTTGTTAAGATGCATGCTGATATCAACGCCCAAGCATGCCAGTAGAGGTCACCTCATATTAACGGATTAGTTACACCGCGCAGACACAGATCTATGGCCAAATGTGCCAGTCTGTCTATCTAATATTTGAGATTGCCACTTGGAAAATGCTGGCCGAGCCTTAATATGTGCTGCTGGCCTCTATGAGACATCTTTCTGAGTAGCGTGCCTGTGTGCGTGCGATCGTGTGTGTGTGTGCGTGCGTGTGTGTGTGTCTGTGTTTGTGCGTGTGCGTGCCTTTTGGCAGTGAGGTCTTGCCCCACCCCCCCGCCCCTCCAGACATCTGACTCAGCATGAGTGAGTCTCCATTAGCTAATGATGCTATAGGCTCAACCTCTCCACCCCCCATCTCTCTCCTTCCCTTGCTTTATTCTCCTGCCCCATTTCTAATATTGTGATGATACACACCGGCCCTCAACGCTGCGCACACACACACACACACACACCAGAACCCCCGTCCCCGCGCCACACACACCACCACCACCCCACCATTATGCGCTTGAATGGAAATACTGCAGCGACCGTGAGCAATCACCATATGATTGATTGCCTTGTCATTAAATTCAGATTTGAACATAAAGCAACATTGTTGGGTTTATTATTTCTACGTATGGCCCATGACCGGGACGACATGAATCATGTAACTTCAGAAAATTGCGTCACCGTTCAGATATGTATGTTGATCATATGTCGATGAGAGGTTTGCAGGAGGGAGTCTAAGCGATGTGAGGATGATCTGGTGCCTGCCTTTTCAGCTGTCTTGGCTTTGATAAAAAATGATGGACATATTGTCTCCTACTGGGACACGCTCACTTAAACATATACGCCTTTGTAATAGAGTAGAGAATTAGAATTGTATGAACTTAACACTCCTTGTTTTGCTATGGTTGTATCATGTTCTGTTTGCTGTCAGTATGCTTTGGAATGTCTGATTTGCAAGTGAATGGAACATGAAGAATTGCTACAGTACCATTGAGAATGAGTGATAGGAGTTGCACAACTACCACTTTTCCACTAAAGTTAAATGGTGGAAGAGATGGAATGATGGAGTAGCAAAGTTTATGATTAACAGGAGCAGATAAAAAAAAACAATTACATATCTGCATCCTGAGTTTATAATGACCTGGGAAACTTCTGCCAACTCCAATTTCAACTCTGCACATTAGTGCTTCCTTTTCGGTATTGGTTTGGTTGGTAGGCTACAATAAGCACTTTGTCAAACCAACTCAAATGACTTTGTTAGTGTACACACTTATGATAGCAATGCATCAAGGTTAAAAACAACTTGATGTATGTTGTAATGTCATTCATGCTAACCAAACTATGCTAATCAATCTGCTTGATAGATGATACCGTACTTTCAACCACATTGTCTGTGTGAGGTACAACACAGATACACAGTAACTAGATATTAGAGGTATGTAGCAATGCAAAATCCCTGCATTAACATGCCAACTCTGGTCTTCCACCATACAAACAGCTCTCATGTGACATACTCTTTCCGTCCACAGCGAGAGTGATACTTCTCTAGTCCTGGCCCTCTTGTTCACCACCATGCGATGTCCATACTTCCTATAACCTCCTCCCCCCCCCCCCCACCCCACCCTTTCTGTCAGGCTATAAATAGCGCCTCCTGCCAGGCCTTAGTGTCTTCATACACCCACAGCCTCACCTGATGTCTATCACACGTTGTAACGGCAAAACGTGTTGCTTTTGATTTTCCTATTGATGGTCCAATTTGCTTGTCTGGACGTGTGTTTGTCTGGAATGAAAATATGCTACTGTTTTTGCTTTTGCATTTATTAGGGAAATAAACTGAAAATAACACAGCAATAATCATATACATCACAGTGCCTGCCTGTGTGAATGACAGTGACCGCTCCCGCCAGTCAGCCCCTGGCCCACGTCAAGACACCTTCTTTCATAGTAGTCATACAGAGACACACTCACACCAACATAAATACATAATAAATCACTAAATCCAATATGATTAATAATACAATTATCCAATCCATGTTGTTAATATACAGTACAGCTAATATACAGGATTATAACAGAAATACTATAAAGGTCATAAAGTGGCAAACTAATGTTCACAGAATATTTTTTATGTTTTTTATGTTTTAACATAATATCATGATACAATTTTCAATTTTCCCTCAAGTGATATTTGAACGGACCAGCCAGGCCCATATCCAGTGGTCTAATGCTTTGCTTCTCAATCTGTGTGTGTGAGAGCGTGCATCGTGTGCATGTGTGTGTTTCTGATATTCTATCTAGGGTACACCAGACAGGGTAATGATGGGCTAATTTGACCTCCATCCATCCACTTACTGGTAGTGATGCACCGATTGACCGGCCACCAATCGGAATCGGCCGGTTTTTGCTCAAAACCCGCGATCGGCAATCGTCCGGTTTTTAAAAACATTTCGGCCGCTCTGTGTTCCGGGAGGCTAACACATTTCTTGGTGTGGAAATTAAAATGTGTGTCAAAAATAGATGTCAAGTCGTAGGTAAGCTTCTCAGTAAATTTATTTTTATACAGAGAATACCCACTTTGAGCGTCAAT
>JAODTR010003230.1:0-12959 GCA_025399935.1 Amblyopsis rosae
ATTGGAAATGCTTAGTTACTACAGTCAAGTCAAGAGTGTTTAGCTATCTGGTGATGTGTGCCTTGCAACGTGCTCAGGTGCCAGAATAGGCTATGTAACCCTTCATTCATTAATTAATACGTGCTTATGGTTACATGGCTGTTTAGCGGGCAGAGATGGCTGCGATGATAATTTAACCTTCATTCATGAAATAATGTACGTGCTTAGTAGATACATGGCCGACTATCAAAACGTAACACCGTTCCTACACAGGGCTGTGTGACCAAGCTGCTGCTGTGTTGTTTACATGAACAACAATTAAATACATTCTGCTGCGTGTATCATTTGCTGTAGTCTGGACGGTGAGGCAGAATTAATGCGCAATATTAATTGAAAACACTGCTGAAATGAAACCCACGGTCCAAAACCCATAAAACTATGTTCAAACGGTATTTGAGTAGCCTGCACCGCTACTAGCAGTAATGCAGTCGTAGCCTCACGTCAGCACACATACGTGGAAGTGGGGGTGGGGTGGGCAGTGACTTGTTAAATTTAAAGCAACAGTCACTGAAATCAGACCGTTATCTAAGGAGTTGTTGTATGATATACTGTTCCACATAAACTATGTGGTATTTTCACCTAAGCTTGTCAACTACATTGCATTGAGAAGTCAATGAACTGTGTCAACAAGTGAAAAGGGTCCTGTGAGTTGTGACACCATCTTAACCACAGTCCTCTCCGTGTTGTGACCTCCAAACCTGGGTCATTTACAGTATGTTCCAGATCTTCTGTGCTAGTCCAACATGTTAATAACTCCACGTTTTGAATAAAGCCTCCTTTGTCTATTTCTAGTGACACCAGTGGCTTCCGTCATATGGCCCCACAGTTAATAATCTGGGACTCTGGTGAGAACAATTGATTAATAGCTGTTTGAGTATTGCGCTCCACACACCAGAGCTAGCACAACCTGTCGTATACTCCCATATGCATTTACACAGTACTTCTGTCGCACTCTAATTATATATCTGCCCTGCCCCCCCCAGTCTCTCTCTCTCTCTCTCTCTCTCTCTCGCTCTCTCGCTCTCTCTCTCTTTCTCTCTCTCTCTCTCTCTCTCTCTCTCTCTCTCTCTTGTTTAATTTGTTCAACTCTTGTGGTTTCCTGAATGGAGCTCAGATGTTTTAATGTTTTTCTCCTCCTTCAAATGACTAGCTCGTTATCAGGATTCTAACAAGTCATTAATTTGAATCAGCTGTGTTGGAGCAAGGCAACATCTAAAACATGCAGGGCACCGGTCCTCGAGGACCAGGGTTGGGGAACCCTGCTCTAGAGGACTGTGGTTCAGCTAATACCTGCCCCCATGTTTGCCTGCAGAGGTAGACCAAATTAAATGTGGAGGAGACATAGTTATGAAATTGTGCTTCCGCATTGCTGCTTTTTAAGTAAGGACTCATATTGCATTTAAATTGCCTGACTAAAAGGCTAGCTGTGGTATTTATATAAAGAAGAGAAAGGGGTGGAAATAATGTGATGCGTGCGATGTGATTAATTGTTCAGACTGTTATTGCCCAATGACTTTATTTAGACCTATGTGTTTATGATTATGGGTATGCCTATCATAAGTCTTAATAATGCCAAGACTATGAGCAATTAGTCTGGTCTTAATTGGCAATAGGAGATGAGATTCTCCAGGCTTTCGAATGCATCCTCATCTTGCATCTGTGCCATCTTGTGGCTGTATGTCCCATCAGTGACACTGACAATACCATGGGCGGCCATAGCATCAGCATGAGTTTGGCATGCACACATCCAGTGGGAGTGAAATAAATGGCATGGTATGAGGTTGTGGAAGAGCTCTAATAGTTTGCATGATTACTCTGCTGATAGAAGACACTGTAGCCCCAAAACACACAATCGCACTGTTGCCTGTTTCCTTGCTCTGTTCACTTTCATTTGGGGTATTATAGCATTACTTCACTGAGTGGGATATGTGATGCAGTAATGTTTTGAAAATGTCCATCATTATCTTATTTAGCTGTGTGATGTTTCCAATATAAGACCTATGTATATAGTGTATCCGTTTTTACCTTAACATAGGAAAAACAAATTCATATAATACAATATGAAAAATGTCCTTGCACTGTCCATAGCCTCCATCTCATGCATATATTTTATGAATCTAACCTTCTTATCATCAACATACAAAATGATAGGATTGTTCAGAAGTCCACTGTTGTAAAATCCTAACCATATTAAAACAAGTCATAGAGCCATATGCCATTGTTCTGGCCAACATAATTATATGTTAATAAATAATTAAAAAACATCAGTGTTGGGTAACGGTACTTTTAAAAATAACTTCCAAAAATGTTTTATACTATCACCCTTCGTCCAGCTTCAACGTGTGTTTGCTGAGAACTACCTCCTCAAACATTTTGCTTTTGTTCGCAAACATTCGTGGCAAACACAATGCAAAATTGTAAAAATATGTTTGCAAACTTTCGCTATGTTCGCCAATTCTGAACGCACCTCTGTTGTGTGGTTTAGATGTATGATCTATCTATCAGTATGACGCTGATTGCCAGGTCATTTGCTATTTGGATTCAGTCGCAACTCACAAGGATTTCTTGGCATTCCAGACTGATACATACACACACACACACACACACACATATGCGTGAAATTGACAGCAGCCAATATTCGCCTTTTGGTTGCATCCAAACTATGCGAGCGAAAGTGCGTCTTGTGGCAAAGCAAAATTGCATCTTCCCTTCGTCCAGACTTCAACACAAGTGAAATCTGACTGCTGAATTCACAGCCTCAACCGACAGCAAGGACTTGTGTGTGTGTGTGGTTGACCCTACAGTGCTGCAATTGGCTGTAGTTTTCTTAGAGAGGCAGGATGGAATGGAGACTTTGATTATGAAACTCACATCGGATGGCAACGGTCCATCCCCTACCCAGATTTTGATGTGCATATGTATGACCGCAGATTGATTGTCACTACAAAATTACACCGAAGCTCAGGGCCTGATGAGATCAGGATGGTGTCGTGAGGCTAGGCCTGTGGTGGTCTCTATGGCACAATGTGCTGGATGTTGCCACCCTCAATGCATACATCTACTTCACTGCACAACACACTGATTACATGGGTGGTAGGACCCCTGCATGGTGGCTGTTCATCAAGATTAATATTTTCTTTCATCGGTTTAGTTTTATTCTGTCTCATTCACTACACTTCAGTACAGATACTAGATACAGATGCTGTATTAGAGTTCAATTGTTATCGGTTATCAATGATATATGTTTGACAAAGTGACAAATAAACATATGTCAAATAATACATGTATTACCCTTTGGACCAAATCACTGCTATAATCATTATTTAAACGAATTATTATTATTATAGTATGTCTTTATTTCATCAAAATCCCACTTACATGCATGGGTCATTGCGTCATGCGTCAATCCATGTTTGTAAATGTTTAAAGTTATACAAAAAAAAAGGTTTGTTCATAAAGAAAGTAAATGGTGCAGTAATCAAAACCAAGATATGTAATGAAATAAATAAATATTTAAATATTAAATGATGAAAACTAATTATTTTTAAAGACATAGCAAAGAAACACTGAGCTTTACATGAAAATACATAGCAAATGATTGATGTGCATTAGAAGGGCTTTGTTAGCTTGTGTGTAAAAGGGTCATCAATCATCACAATGTATTTCCTATGTGCCTAAGCTCCACCATGGCTTGAAGTTGAACTCATTTACAAGCAGGCCTCCTTAGTTCCTGCCCAGTGGCCATTCTTTTACCAGAAAATGTGATATAGAGATTATGGGACTTCGACAAGTCTATTTCAATCACAGCAGGAAATTTGCCTCACCACTAACGGACTGCCACATGGATACTGATGCTGCCTGTTCACAAGAAGAACTAGTATCATGCAGAATATCAGAAGACAGGCCATATATCAATGCGAACGTGTCTATATTCATTTAGTTTTTCACAGTCCAAATACACTTGCAAACTTGTTCATATAGCGTTTGTGTAAAGATAATAATGAAATGTCTGTGTGTTTCATTCAGCCCACAATACAAAGAATGCACCAGAGGTTGTTTTGCCCATGTAACAGATATCCCATCAGGGGACTCAATAAAGAATGGCTATTTTGAAATTGTGTCAGATGCAACAATTCACAGTTAATTCACTATCATATCATTTATTACAATACTTGTGTGGTGTGTGGATTATGGATGGAAAACAAGTTACAAGTTACCAAACAAGTATGTCTTACTTTATATAGACAATCTCTGGAAGAATTCCTAACACAAAACATGCTTCACATTGAAGGGAATCACCATCACACTCAGACAGCAGCAACTCTGGTCCCATATGCCTCCCCGTATGTTATAATGTTGTTGGCCAGCAGAAAACATGATGCAACACACAGTGAAATATCATAGTCATAGTGAATTAAGTAACCACAGCATAAGTGAAGCAGAAGCAATGCAGAATTTAAAATCAGTAGGCTAACTTTTTTAACTCAACTTCTTTAAGTATAAACAAATCGTATTCCAATATTTCTAGGAGAAGCAATTTTTCTCACTGGCCTGCATGAATTTGTAATGTAATTTGCTCTGCCATAAAATCAGAAACTGGTGGCTATTACCAGTACTGAAGCACATCTTCAGTACTGTAGCTTCAACGTATCCATTATGGTTGATGCAGCTACAATGGATGGAAGTGCTCTGGTCCAGTGGGTGGCAGCTAGATGATAGCCCTGGAGCAGTGTGGGGGAACAGTTGTGTTCTGGCTCTCCATGCACCTGAGGCTGTCCTGCTCTCACAGTCAAACCTGAAACATCAAAGGTTCTACCATGTTCCTCCTACAAGCTAATCTAGCCCAAAGATGCACACTTTCATACCACCAAAAAACAATAATACCATAATAAATCTACTGTCTTTATGTTTTATTCAAATTCCATATAATCATCACCAAGCCTGAGGTTCTCATAGTGTTGTCTCTGAGACCAAAGAGTCCCAGAGCTGCTCCACCAAGCATTCTACACAGCACAACTTCAATGTTTAGATAAACAAATGTACTGTTGCTGGATAAGTGGAACCCTGAGCTACATATCTTACGGGTGGGTCAGTAATTGTACTTCATGTTCACTCAAACATTTAGGTAGGATATTTTCAGCATACCACCTGCACATATTTATTAAGCAGTGTTATCTTGCTTTCATCTCAGTGCCTGATTGTTTGATGAGCAGTGTCACTTCTAAATTATTCCCACCGATAATTAAAAATAAACCATTAATTGCTTTTCTTTTTAATTTTACAGTGTACTTGTACTTCAGCCTCAGTGGTATGACTCATGCAGAAATTATGTGCAATAAGGGATTATACTGTAGTTTCATGTGCAATAATATGCTATTTTACATCTAATTTATTCACCAGGTATTTCATTTACAGATTTTATGAAAAAGTAGCTTTAGGCTGAACATTAAATGTATATTTATAAGATCCAAATCTCTAGGTGTGTTGACTGTCCTGTTTTTACACATGTACAGTAAGTGACACCATTTAGTATGCACAGTTATAATAAACACAATTCAACATAAATAATATGTAAAATAAAGCAAAACATAATTACAATGCCATTGTTTGTCAGAACAGCTAATCTGTTTATCATAAACCCAACTAAACTATGTTAATGTAACAGCTGTGTTACATTATGTTGTCTGAAGGGATTTGAAATAGATGTGCATACTTTGAGATGTTTGTGTAGCATTCAATTCAAACACATGAATTCATGAATGCCTACATTCTCTGATAATGTTTTTCTTTCCCAGATTTTAGATTATAATGTATAGCGATCACAAAATTAATTCTGTCCAAAACGGTTGGATTAGACAATTGAATTAATCTTAAAAAGAATAAAAGAACATCCAACCCAAATAATGTGCATGCCACCACACGATTGGCCCAATTAATCAATAGTAAACATGTTTAATGATACACTGATGCAACTCATACAGTTTTGTTCATTAGCTCCTACTGCTTTTCTCCTCAAGGGTGTTGTGAATGAAAGGACACAGTAGCAAAGGGAAATAGGAAAACATTTGACTCCCTGGGCATCAGAGTGGAATGACTAATTATTTTTGAGGAGAACATGTCACTGAGTGATAAAGGTTCTACCCATATCAATACATGTGCAGGGTAACCAATAAGACACAAGGCCAAAAGAAGAAAGGATCAAAATAACTACACCACTACACACCTCTTGGCCTGCACCAGCGGTGAAGGCTGCTTAACTAACACCCTATGTTGTAAAATTGCAACGTCACTTAGCTATCCAATATGCACATTTACAAATGTTTCTTTAAAAAAAACACATTTACTATCAATGGCAAGACAATATAGCCTATTGGCTATGCAAATGTAGTCTTAAAAAAAAAAAAATATGCTCATGTGTTTTTTGGAGCGCTAAGTGATGTTTTCTTTAAACTAAAATTGGTCTTCCAGGGTTAAGCCGGCCATTCCATAAGGAAAATATACACTCTGACTGGGGCTCCCAATGTAATGGACCTCTGTAGGGGAACAGTAGGATGACAATATGTTGGTACATGTTGGTAAAGATAAACAGAGCGGCCGGTGTCACTGCAGCACAGACTGGCCGCAGCACCTGTGAGGATGCTATGCTATCTGCGCTCCATGTTCGGTGTGCACACACGCCAGATGGTGTGGTCCCGTGAGTCTCCTCATAAGCCTGCTGGATTGCCTCCATGACCCAGCGCCAGTGCCGTGACACAGACGAGGGTTTAGCTAAGCTATCCGTTTGACAACAGACAAAGAGCTGATCTGATTGTCCTTGTGTGTGTCTGTGTATCCCCGGTGAAAGACGTAGTGTTGCTGCTGTCGTCTTGCACGCCCATTCTGAGAGGACTATAATGGATGTCTCTCAGAATTTGGATGGAAGACTGCACATGTAACGTCCCACAGATGTCTACCGCAGAGCTGATGGACATACAGAGGTTGGAACTCACCAATCCCCTCAGCAGAGGTCTCCACCGCTGAGGAGTTGAGCTTTAGTTAAATACTCTGCAGCTATCTTACCGCAATATTAAGCCCTCACTAACAAAATAATAATCCATCGTCCAACGTGTCTACAAAACTCTTCATTAATATGAATTATTCTAAACTATTCATTAATATGAATTATTCTAATTATTTTATTCTCTAGCAATCCTACCTGTCCATTCCCGTGTGTGGACTCATACTGGGCCTGACACTTCACTGATGAAAATGTTTTATATATAAACATGAATGGTGGTTTTGCAGGCAACGTTTTGCACGGCCACTAGCATCTTGCAACTAGCTTGACGTTAGCTTACCGACCGTCTCATCATTTTAATTTGGTGTAGGCTACTCTCACTGGTTTTAAGGAAAAAGCTGCTCAGAGCGTTCGTTTTTTTTTTTTTTTTTGCCTTCTCAGCGCCTCCTTTGCACTTTCTATTATATATTTGATATATTATTCTTTGCTTGCATCCTCCATCAACAACAAGCACCACTGACTTACACCTACTCTACAATCAAAGTTTTGAGTGGGCTGCAAGCAAATAGTAAATAAAAAGATGTTGGCTGCTGTGAGTGCAGGCAGATAGGGACTGCATCCATATTACAACCAACACCGGCTGTCGCAGCCAGAAAACACAGACCGGCCCACCGGGAACTCTCCCGGTGCACCCCATTAGCCAATCTGGGCCTGATTTTTATTATTTAAAAAAATGCTTTTGGAGGGGGTGCCCTTTTGGGGGTTTTCGCCCCTGCCTTAAAGAGGTCTGTGCACGTCACTGACACACAGGAATTTGTTTGGAAACTTGACATGACTCTGACTGTTTGCAGGTCTTGTAAAACAGCCAATTAAAATAGTGTGTATTTACTGTATCAGAGTTGCTTATGTGACGTACAGTAGTGCTAATTAACTTCTGGTGCACTCTCCATATCGTTCCAACTGGATGTTTACTTTCTTTCACATCCTTTCTTATAAGAACAGCATACATTTCTTAAATTGACTCACTATATTAACAGGGTTAGAGGCACTTAAAAAAATACTACAAACCAGCGACGCCAGTTATTAAATAAAATTGTGAGTAAAACATTTTTTTTTCCATTTATAAAAGCAATTAGTGCTGCTCTTTCAAATAATGAATATTCTCCATTTCAGATAAAACATGCTATTGCAGCGACTATGTTCAAATCAATTTTGTGAACTTTCCAGCCGCTTTTGAGGTCGAGACACCTGAACCACGCTCGTAGCTATAGTATAGATCAGAATGACACTGATTGGTTTGGGCACTTTATGCTCGGACTCAGTCACGATTGCATGCTCTCCAGACTGATTCTCCATTGAGATCTCTCCATAGTGATCAGGATGGTCTCAAGCCAGGCTATATGACAACATCACAGCAATGCACAATAGTGAACAATGAAAAACAACAGTGTTGACTGTTTTCTGACTCACATAAACATTGGGATTGACTAATCTGCAATAAGCCTCAAACTCTGTACTTGTAACGCTTCCCTGGTCTCACCGGTGTGGTAGGACCGGGGAAGGACTGTCCGCATCCCCAGCGCCTCACACCCACACGTTCAATTAGATCGAGTGCCTTCAGCCGTGTGGGTGTGAGGGCATACAGGATGGGGATTACCGGGAAAGGGTGTGGGTTATTGTTGATGTTTCGTTGCTGTTTCACGTTCCTGTACATGTGTTCTGTTTAGGTTAGATCGCAAGACAGTGTACGCCTTTTGGTCTGTGAGTTTGTTTTCGCGGTTTAAGTTTATTCTGTTCAATTAAAGGACGAGCTGTGGGGCTCGCTGCTTTTCCGGCATCTGTGTTTTTCGTTAATTTGCACTCGCCTCACCATCCGAGCGTTACAGTACTACTCTGCTTTACAACAGGAACTAATAATCAGGTTTTTGTTATTGTTGAGGAACATACATGGCCCTGGTTCCTATTGTGGAAAAGCAAAAGGTCCTGAAGCAGTTGCTAAAGTAGAACTCAAGTGGCTTTTCAAAGAGCTCTGCCTAGATGTTGTGCCATGAACCTTTCTCTATTTTCTCCTCACAGTTCTCTGATGAGGAACATACATTTAATACAGATCAGAGAGGTTCTTTGTTTTCTGGCACTTCAGGTGGGAATCTTGTGGTGACCTGTTTTATGTCTATTTTGGTTTAAATATTTTATATTGGAAATATTGCAATCTTTGGATCATGCATACTTTAATAAACCCTTAGAGTTTTCATCAAGATTAAATGCTATATTGAGACTCTACTGAACATATTTGCATCACAATACCAGTCAGTGGGTAATATACTGTATACTAAGCTACTGTACAGTAAGCAAGGGCAACACGCACTAATATTACTATTACCAGAATACAGACAACAAAATAGAACAAGTTCTGAGTTCAGTGGTGCATTGACACCTCCCACAGGAGCAGTCAGGTGTATTTATATAGCACTTAATCACATTACAGTCTCAAAGGGCTTTACAGCCCAAATTTCACATGGAAACAAACTATACCCTCTTCACATGTTCCTCCCATTGGGCAAGGAAGGACTATCTTGGGAAGGGTCCACAGAGGGGAGCAATGCAAACCTTCTAGGACAGTTAAGGCCTTGGCATACTTACCATGTCCGCGCACAATCCATGTCCTCCGTGTTCTGTGGACATCTGCGGACTGTACGCGTGAAGATGTTTGCGGCACGCGTACTGTCCGCACCTCCAAAGATGTCTGTCCGCGCAGACGTGCGCGTTCACTGCACATGTGCGACAGCCTCTGAAGCCCACTACAGAAAATGGATGCCCTACTTAGCTCACAAATTAGTGTCTAGTTTCTTTCCAGCGAATATCTTAATTACACTATACACTTGCTTATTGGAATGTAGCCTACAAAAATTATGGATAGCTTTTTGTCAACAGAGTGGTAAGTATAGCCTACTTTATGCTTTGTAGTAATATTAGTAAGATTTGTTTGTGGGCCACCACGGAAAATATTTGGAGTGCGAATGAATCAAGAATACGTGGCCGGCCGTCTCCGAGATACAAACAGATATAATATATAAACTTTTGAGGTGGCGGCGCAGTGGATTGTCATAAAATAACAAGCTTTCACAAGCTTTTACTGTAGTCTACCAGACCATACCAGACAGAGAATGCGCAAAATAGAATGACGTGTGACGAGCCTAAAGTTGGTGATCTTTTTAAAATGTAAGAAAATGCACAATTACATGCATATCTATCATATGTTGTCTTAATTCATAAAGGTTTATTTAGAGACTGTTAATACGTCTATCTTTTGGTTGACCTACAAAAGATAGATGTACAGTTTGTTTACTGTTCTGTTCTCATGGTTACCTCAAAGCCAGAAGCGTCGCTTATTTGACTGCAGTATGCCTTTCACATGAGACGCGGGCAGGACGGAGAGCGGGATGCCAATTCCCATGAGAAAAGCCCTCTAACCTTGTCAGATTGTCCTACGACCATAGCAAACAAATTATAGTTTTGGATGTATAATTAATTATCTCGGGATTACTTTAAAAATAATCAAAAAAATCGGCCAATGAGAGAAAAAAATTGTAGCCCCGTGTATGGGCCGCACCCGAGTATTTGCCGCAGAGCTGCCGACAGTTTGCAAACCGCGGTTAATAGCTGGGATATTACAGTAGCCGCTGCATCAGCGTTAAGTATGCTTGGAACAGCCCAAGCGCTCGTCCGAGCATTTGGTAGTATGTACCTTTAGGATGATATAATATGTGCCAAGTGGCACAGCTTCATTTCACCATGGCAGCAACCTACATGCAGCTTGTGTGCCTGCTGTGCTTCTGTGCCAGGTGGTGGGCCAGGAACACAGAGCAACATTACAGGCGCACCAGGTCATAGGAGACTGCAGATCGGAGCATGGCAAGGGGTGGGGGTACAAGGGCAGGAAAGGGCGGTGTGAGGGAAGTGTCACTGGGACTGGGACAGCTCTTTGTTCTTCCGGAGAGACCCGGGCAACCTCAGGCAGCAGGTCATCGGGGGTGGAAGCAGGCACGGACACGGATTGTTGAGCCTCTGTGTCCGTCTCCTAAGCATCCTGGCCATACAGCAGAGCTTCCGCTTTAGCAGGCCCAAGGTGGCTGCCATGCCAAGCCATGGTGTGGTGCTGCCTCACTGGCTTTTCTGACATCTACCAAAAATCTAAAACCATCCCATAATTGCGTTTGTATAAAAAAAGTAGTAGTAGACCAAACTGGATACAGTAAATAAGTAAAGCTTATTTATATACTGTAGCACCTTTCACAGATAAAACCCACAAAGTGCTTCACGGTAATAATAAATAAGACACAATAATACAAAGGGAAACAGGCAATAGAGACAGAGTGTCATATCATATTGACAAATATGCCCATGTAAACCGAAATTGTGCCACACTATGCTACATAGCTTTACTTAGCTAAAACATTCAACATTTCATCATGCCAAGGGAATATCTTTGGCACGCTCTGTTTACCACGCATAGTGAGTGTCAAGTGTTGTGTAGCTGTAGGTTGATGGTGGTCCTTGGGAAGCTCTCTTCACTTCTCCAGCTCACAGGCCGGGTTGGCTCTGGTCAGCTCTCTTCAGAATTCACTTCCACAGCTCTCAGGCCTGGTTGGCTCCAGCCAGCATCAGTTCAGCTTCGTACTGGGCCTTCTTGGCTGCAGAGGTACTGGTTTGGACCTCTGTCAACTTGGCCTCACATGCCCCCCAGAGAGGCTGATGCAGGCCAGCCAGGTCTGGCTAGCTCTCTGAGGTTTTGGGGATGCATATGCACAATGTTCTAACGTCATATTTATTCTCTTAGTGAGACGAGCATGGGATTTAGTCACAAGTCTCACAAGCTCCATATTGCCTAGCTACTTGTAAATGTGTATATTGTAATCAAACACTTGAAATGGTGAAGTAGATTAGAGGCACTTACATTTGGAGAAGAAATAAACCACCTTTTCATCGCTACTCAAACATCTCTTCGAGAGCGCTGCTCTAATCTCAGCACACAATAGAACATACACTCACCCATCAACAGCAACGTTGTATTTTATGGAGGTGCTAGAAACATAATATAACAATCTGTGATACGTGTCCCTTCAACGTTACCTGTGTGAGTTAAGATGTCAATATTTGGGCACAGTCCGAACAGTGGCTCTGTTAAATGCACCAGTCTGTCCTGGAAAATTGAGCTGAGAGTGGAATCAAGTATCTCCTACTGTCCCCCACTGGAGCACATTACTTGAAACACCACCCTGCCCAAGACTGCTACATTCACTCTGACATTCAGCTCTAATGCTGCTGGCAGCCTGCCTTTGTATAGTGTGTGCTGTGTCTGTGTGTGTGCAGGCCTAATAGAGAGAAATGTGGACACAAAGTACAGTGATAGATAAGGAGACTGGCAGGGATCAGGCTTGTGTCTATTCAGTGCTGCTTCCTCTGCTACGTTAATGACAAATTGACCCTAACTGTTATACTAATAGGGTTTGTATATTGTATGCGCGCATGACAAATCGAAAAATGTCTGAGGAAGAAATACTGTACCCAGAAGTGGTGCAAAGCATGATAGATCACAATAAGATACAGTACCTAGCCCCAGACTGGTCGCAAGGCTTGTTTCCTGCCTCATGGCCAACACTACACAGGTAATGCTTTCAAATACTTTCCCCAAAAAGCCAAAAGCCTGTTCCCCACTGACACCCACACGCATTGAACAGCACAAATACATATAGAGTCTGACGTATACAGTATACATTAAAGTGGACGTGAAGCAGCCTAATGTTGATTAATTATAGACATTATTAAGTGCTTTGCTATGTATTTTTAGAAAAGTATATATAAAAGCGGTTACACGTTAAATTATAATAGGTTTTGCGACGATATTATTTTGAACTTGGTCGCC
>JAODTR010003231.1:0-12959 GCA_025399935.1 Amblyopsis rosae
GTCTCCTCTATATAATGTCTCTGGTACTTCTCCCATAGAGTTCTATTGAGGACTCTCTAAGTGGTCTGTCTCCTCTGCATAATGTCTCTGGTACTTCTCTATAGAGTTACATTCAAGTGTCTCATCTACGATGTTTCCTGTGTGATCCCTCCTTCCTCTCCTCCAGGCTCCTCGTCCCTCCACGGGCCCCCACAAGCTGAGGGAGTGCCTGCCCCTGATCATCTTCCTGAGGAACCGGCTCAAGTACGCGCTGACCGGGGACGAGGTCAAGAAGATATGCATGCAGAGGTTCATCAAGATCGATGGCAAGGTCCGCACCGACATCACCTACCCCGCCGGTTTTATGGGTGAGTCGACGGAGGAGGGCGCTGTGTAGGGCTGGGGAAGGTGTGAACAAAAGTGGCAGTTTGTCCAGACATGGAAAGTCAGGGAAATCGATACATTTTGTTGTATAATCGGTGTAAAGTGTGTTAGATCCTTTGCTACAGGGTTTTTTCGGAAGGTTTAAATAACCTCTCAGTTCACTGGCAGATGCCAAACAACTTTGAGGTGCATACATACCGCCACCTATTATACAATAGTGTGTAATCTCATGTCATCAAACTTAATTGATTAGAAATACATTGTGTAATTGTCTAACATACTTTACTAACCTGTCTGTGTATAGGACACTAAATGACAGGGTGACATGTTGCTACTAGAAAATGTGCTTGCAGTGTGAACCTGTTTCATCTTGCGTCAGCCAGCCGTTTGTTTTGAGCTTGATGTTAGCAAGCGTGCGTGTTCCAGGTGACCTTCTGGCCTCTGTCAAACTCCCCTACACCCGCCAGCCAGGACAATACAGAGGTGTTGCCGTTTAATTTTCAGCACCAGGGGAAGCCTGCCATCAGTATGAACCCCGTCTTTGGACCTGGGCATGCAGAGGCCGTGTTATACTGTTTTGTCTGTATGCAAATGCCAAAAGGCTGGCTGGATGTTTTCTGAAAGCTTGTGAGTCAATTGTTAGACCCCGTGTCCACATAGCGCTTTCTTTATTAAATTGTTTCCAATGAGGATTAAGCGTATGCCTTAATGTGCAGCCGCTCTGAGCGCTTCTAGTTGAGAATATCTGAACTTCTCAAAGGTGCTGGTGTCATCACTATAGTTTTTTTTTTTTTTTAAGGCAACAAATCAGTTGAGGCAGGACTCGTCATCACCGTGGTAACCATGAAAACAAGTAGGAAGTAGAGTCGAGAGGTGAAGCTAGATTTAGCGGTAGCCTATTTATCTACCGTGAACTGTATGTCAAAATCTCTATCAGGGAAACAAAGACATGAAATTGAATGTGTGAGCATGTATTGTTCACATTGAATGTTGCTAGTGTTTTCATCACCATGCCAAGCTAAAATCGCCTCGCAGTCCTCTAGAGCTGTCAGTTTTCTTTTTTTCTGGGGTTTCCGTCAACATTGGACCCCACACTGCCAGTGTCTGGCTTAGCTTTGCGTGCCTTAACGTTGTTTGTGTTCCCATTTGCACACCTAATTACTCGCAGAATTTGGCAGTGTATCGGATTAGCATCGCTTACCACACCAATTACGTCTTATGTATTATATCTTTCACACTTGTTCTGTAGCAATGCTTAATGTGCGTCTCAGTTGGTTGCGCCCATGTGCTGCACATCTGTCCAGTATTGGGTTCCCCAATCCCAGAAACGTTTCTCCATTAGAGCGGGAACCAAAATCTGTTCTAACTGCTGTGGAACAACGATGGGTTCCAGATTGGAGCAATTATGACACGTTTGGTTTTGATCAGCGATGAAAATGCCCACCAATTCCTCTAAGAAGTTCTGAGCTCCAAAAGTATTTTAGCCTGTGCAACACCAGGTGTTTTAGTTATGTCATAATTTGACACAGTCTGTTTTGTGCTGCAGCCAGGAACAGCTGTAGGAGATTGGTGTTCTTAAAATGACTAACCATCTAGTTGAGCATTCAATTCCTTGTCGTTTTTCACAGACCAAGGGTAAACATGGCTGAAGTTATCTGGCATGTCTTGCGACTTGAGTAGTTTCTCTCTCTCCTGCATACCAGCTCAGTCATCACCGTGGTAACCATGAAAGCAAGTAGGAAGTCGAGAGGTGAAGCTAGTTTTGGCCGTAGCCTATTTATCTACCGTGAACTGTGTGTCGAAATCTCTATCAGGGAAACGGGGAAATAAAATGAAATGTGTGAGCATGTATTGTTCTTATTGAATGTTGCTAGTGTTTTCATCATATTGTCATAGGAACAAAACCTGTGCCCAGTGCTTTGTAATGACGCGCTCAACGGGGCCGTACTGTCCATTTATAAACCTGATCCCTCTGCCTTTACACAAATATGCTTTCTGTCATCATGGAACATGTCGGTGAAGGCTTGACACCTGATGCTCTCATAACTTAATATTGTTAATCTTAGATGGAGTACAGGGCCTTCACGTTTCTATTGTTTTTACATAAATGTGGCGCTTTGGTTTCACATGAGGTTGATAATGGGCTCATAATTATGATTAATAATTGTTTACATTGTGCTTGTTATAGTATATCCTTTTTGGAATTTGGATTTGCACTATGTGAATCAGTTGTACCAGAGGTCTTCAACCCTGGTCCTTGGGGACCCCCTGTCCTGCATGTTGTAGATGCCTTCGCTCCAACACCCCTGATTCAAATGTATGTTATCATCAGGCTTCTGCAGAGATGTTCATGTGAGTCAGGTGTGTCAAGGAAGTGGCTCCCAACCAGGGGTACGCGCACCATTAGGGGTACTTGAGCAGTTTGCAGGGTGTAGTGGAAAGATAGGGGGTAACAAATATTTACAAAATCATACAAATGTCGATTGCTACACTAAAATATATGTATTGGCTAGGTATGCAAGCCACAACTACAGTACTGTATAATTCTCCAGGCTAGGTGTCAATTGTTATAAACTACTCTGAAGTTCACATGCACATCAAAACTGCACACAATTAAATCGGCTAGCTAACACATGGACATGTGCGTTCAATAGAACACACTTAGGGGAATCATCCGCACACAAATATGGGGTACTATTGCCGTGGCAGATCAGCTAAAGGGGTGCGTAAGATAAAAACGGTTGGGAACCACTGAGTTACAGTAAAGGCTCTGTAATAAAGCTACTTGTTTTTCTCCAGATGTGATCAGCATTGAGAAGACTGGCGAGCACTTCCGTCTGATCTACGACGTGAAGGGTCGCTTCGCCGTGCATCGCATCACGGCAGAGGAGTCTAAGGTAATAATACAAGTAATTATATACGCCATATATGTTGTATATCATGTTTAACCTTATAATAATACGTTAAACCAGCTGGTATGTCTGGTGTCGACTAGTGAGGTTAGCAACATGTGCTAATCAACTAATCGCACATCTGGAGGTCAAGGGTTGTGGGAGGATTGGCTGGTTGCTGTATTGTTGGCTGTGTACTAGACTGGTTTTTATGGGATGTCTGTTTGGAAGCTTGGTTGGTCTGACTCCTTCCTCCTCACCATCTTCTTCCTCCTCACCAGTACAAGCTGTGCAAGGTGAAGAAGCTAATCATTGGCACCAAGGGCATCCCCCACCTGGTGACCCACGATGCCCGCACCATCCGCTATCCCGACCCCCTCATCAAGGTCAACGACACCGTCCGCATTGACCTGGACACCAACAAGATCACAGAGTTCATAAAGTTCGACACCGGTACGTCTGACGAAGCCTGTTGTATCGCTGACTCAAAAGTGGAGACGGTGATTGTCATGTTAAGCTAAGATCGCCTCGCGGTCCGCTATAGCTGTCAGTTTTATTTATTTCTGGGGTTTCCGTCAACATTGGACACACTGCCAGTGCTGCCTTAGCTTTGTGTGGGGCACAACGTTGTTTGTGTTCCCAGTTGCACAGCTAGTCACTCGCAGAATTTGGCAGTGTATCGGATTAGCATCGCTTACCACACCAATTACGTCTTATGTATTATATCTTTCACACTTGTTCTGTAGCAATGCTTAATGTGCGTCTCAGTTGGTTGCGCCCATGTGCTGCACATCTGTCCAGTATTGGGTTCCCCAATCCCAGAAACGTTTCTCCATTAGAGCGGGAACCAAAATCTGTTCTAACTGCTGTGGAACAACGATGGGTTCCAGATTGGAGCAATTATGACACGTTTGGTTTTGATCAGCGATGAAAATGCCCACCAATTCCTCTAAGAAGTTCTGAGCTCCAAAAGTATTTTAGCCTGTGCAACACCAGGTGTTTTAGTTATGTCATAATTTGACGGTCTGTTTTGTGCCGCAGCCAGGAACAGCTGTAGGAGATTGGATTGGCGTTCTTTAAATGACTCACAATCTAGTTGAGCATTCAATTCCTTGTCGTTTTTCACAGACCAAGGGTAAACATGGCTGAAGGTAAACATGGCTAAAGATATGTCATGTCTTGTGACTTTTTTTTTGCCGTGGTAGGGAAGAATATTGAAAACTGCATTTATTTTTCTCATAGGGAGAAAAATAAATGCATGTCTCTTAGACCCAGAAGTCCTTATATAGACATAATGATGTACGACTGGCGAGGTCTATTTAAGGAAGTGAACATGTCTGCGTGTTTGTTCAGTAGCTGGCCCCTGTGTGTGTGTGTGTGTGTGTGTGTGTGTGTGTACATGCTAGCTCAGTAGCTGGCCCTGTGTGTGTGTACATGCTAGCCCAGTAGCTGGCCCTGTGTGTGTGTGTGTGTACATGCTAGCTCAGTAGCTGGCTCTACACATACTCTACATAACGGTGTAAAGGCAGACAGATGACCATGTCTCTCCGTGTGCAGGCAACATCTGCATGGTGACGGGCGGTGCCAACTTGGGGCGTATCGGCATCATCACCAACAGGGAGCGCCACCCGGGCTCCTTCGACGTGGTGCACGTCAAGGACACCACCGGCAACTGCTTCGCCACCAGGCTGTCAAACATCTTCGTCATTGGCAAGGTGACTGTGGGCCCGCTACACTTTCAGTCATGTTATTTAGCAGGCGCTTTTAGCCAATGTGACGTACAGTTACAAGTAAAACGGGTAGGGTGTCGTGCTCAAGGATGCTTACAGGTGGGTCGTCTACAGGGATTGACCACGCGATTTGCGGGGTGGGAGTCCAACTAGACCTCAAGGCAATTCTGCCTCCGCTAATGGCAGTAGACCTTCCCCTTCCAAGAAAAACATTAAGACTACTGGACATTGTTTTTAGCTATACAAAATATGAATGTATTAAACTGGTTCTGTCACTAGATGTCACACCAGGTGGCTTATTAAACACATCCGTCTGGGAAGCTTGTCTGTTTAAACTGTTGAGAAAGGGGCAGGCATTTTGAAAACACTACCTGGCAGGTGATTAGATGAACGTCACGCTGCCAGCTGATTGGTCAAAGGTTTGTACTAACACAATTTCAAGCTGTCCAAACTGATCTTGCAGTGATCAAACTGAAGCTTGTGAGATCAGGGTGGTCTCACGAGGCCGTTTAAAATATGAAATACTTTTGCTTGGTTAATGTGCAAGTCTGTTATTTATAATACACATTGACAGTGTGCCAAAAGACTGGAGAAGTCCCCTATGACACATTTGTAGTCTGAATTGAGGTCTTGCAGGCGTGGCATGTTAAGAGTGGAGCGATGATGACTGCTACGGATTTGATGTGCGATGAAACTGCCAAACCGATTCCTCTAAGAAGTGCTGAGCTCGCCAAGTCAAGCCTAACGTCGCCTAGTTAGCCTGTTTCTTCGGCGATCTCTCATTAGACACGTCCGTTTTTGTCCCGAGGTCAGTCGGGTGCACGTATGCTGCTCCAAACTAGGACACAAACAAACTAAAACAAATAAACCTGAAGCCATGTCAGTCAGAATGCCTTCATCGTATGGCCTCCACAGTCTGAGAGTTAGAGGTGGGAATTTGTTGTGTATTGTGTATGTAAAACAATGCTTTACCTATATGTAGAACTTTATATATAACCAAGAATTGTAATTGACATTGCGGTGGGGTTAACAGTTGGCGTGTACAATTTGAATGACACCGGACCTCATTTTGATTGACCTCTATGTTCCGTTTCCAGGGCAACAAGCCCTGGGTGTCCCTGCCCAGAGGAAAGGGTATCCGCCTGACCATCGCCGAAGAGAGAGACAAGAGGCTAGCTGCCAAGCAAGGGGGCAACTAAACCGTTTTAGCGCTCACCCCCCCCACACCCTGGTTTTCAAATAAACTCCACCAAAACGCTCTGGGCCTGTCTTGTCAGTTCTGTTCCTCTGTTCAATAAATGTCTGGGGTTTTAGATCGACATCTGTCTGTCTGGTTTGAAAGAAGTTCTGTGTTGCTAAAATGAATATAAACAAAGTTTACAGAAACATACAGAACAAAGTTCTGTCAAATGGTCTTGGGGATAAGTGTTCACACACTAGGCCTTGCCACGTTTTCATCTTTAGTAGAGACCAGAGCCATGTAAAGAATGTTAACGCCGACTGACGTTAGACATTGTCAAAACCGATGGCAGTTATTCCAGGAAGTGCTTGATGGCCAATTTAAATATATATATATACAGATATATAACTAATTGTTTTGGTAATTAGTAGTTAATAAATGGACAGGTTTACAATTAAAATATAATTTATAGGGTACTCTTAGAATTTAGGCTATCTTGGGGTCCATTTGAGTGAACATATATGATGCAACTACATGGCTCTGGTGGAGACTAATTTAACAGAAGTTCCAAAGAAGTTTGCAATTAGAGGGTTAGGCATCTTAAGGATGCTTACAGGTAGGTCAACACTGGAATTTGAACCCACGACCTAGCTCGGAGTGAATTGGTCGTTATCAGTCTGCAACAGCCCGATTAATCTATTTGACATCTGGTGTGTTGGAGGCCGGAGCAAGGAGACATGCAGTGACTCCAGGACCAGGAGTGACAACCCCTGGTATTGCTCAAGGGCCTAACAGTATTGGGGCAGGAACACTGAGTTGACCTTTGACCCTGGGACCATCCTTGGGCAAGTGCCCACCCCCAAGGGTCTTTATTTTGTTGGTACTGAACTTCTGAAGATGAGTGAGGGTGATTTTCAGACCCTGACATTGGAAGAGACCTGTAGCAGTGGCGATGACCGTGAAGTTCAGAGCGCTGCATGCTAATAAAGACTGAGGAGATATTTGGGTAATTTGCTGAAAATTTTTGCATCTTACCATCTTCTAAAGCTACAAGTGAATTGTGCTGTCAGTTACTTCCCACCTGCCTCTTCGTGGACCCTTGCTCGCTTCCCAGCCTTCGTTGTAGGGCTCAGGGCAGCAGAGCCACCCTATACTTACGTAAAGTCTGGGGGACAGCGCTGGCTAACTGAGTCATTACCAACCTACTTGTCAAGCAAGGTGTTTTGATTGACGTGCGCAACAACGACCAACTAGTAACTCAATGAGCCAAGTCGGATGTTAGCCGTGCCGACTTTGGCCGTTGCCATTTTTGCACCATATCCATTATAACGGGATAAATGTATGGCTAATATATTTGTACTGATCAGTTAAAACGTTTTTTTTTTTTTTTTTTTTTTTTACCAGGCTGTAAAGATGTTTATTTTTGCTGTAAAGTCGGACATGTTAACATTGTGGTCTATGGGGATTGACTCCCGTTTGCAGACGGCCTTAAGTGGCAATTCGATGATCTGCAGGGTTTGGCACTTACGAGTTGTATTCATTTGTCAGCACCGGAGGTTCTCCGCTAGGCATATACCAACCCTTCCGTTGTGTTAAAGTAAAATAATTTACATTTGTACAACCACACGGACCAAGCGGCCAATAATAGTGGCTGAGGCGGACATGTACTGCTTGTATTCAGGTAACGGTTGTCGAGGTCGTCTCCGTAGTAACAGAGAAATCCTCTCTGCGTTTTGACTTGTTTTCCCGTCCATATGGTGCCGCTGTGATGGCCTGCAGCGCTCCGTGAAACCTGGAACGCACGTACACACTCACTCACACACTCACTCTCCAACTTACCTCTGTGTGTGTGCAGGCGTGCACAAACACACACACACACTCTCCAACTCACCTGTGTGTGTGTGTGTGTGTGTGTGTGTGTGAGAGAGAGACAGGCACAGCATTTACCTGTGCAATATGACCATACATTCATATGCAAATTTATGTGATAGTTATTCATATTTCTTCCCCCCCCCCCTTCCCAATTGGCTTAGCCTTTACGTCACCTGAGTGTGAGAGACAGACTCAACCTTAACCTTTTGCAATATGACCTTAACAACCACATGCAAATATGTTTGTTATTGTCTTAGCCTTTACATCACGTGTGTGTGTGTGTGTGCAAGCGTGCATATGTATGTGTGTGTGCGTGCGTGCGACAGCCCAGGTCTCCAGCACATGCCACACACAAACACACGCAGCATGTGGAGGCGAGCACAGGCGGGGCAGATCAGCTTGCCATGGCGACCGTCTGCTATTTGCGAGGACATAAGGACGGTGATGTACTGTGTCATCCCCGTGTGGCCAAGGTGTGACGACAGGGTTCATGGAGGATGTGCTGCTGAAGAGGTCTTCAACAGGAGGTCCGGGACCCTGAAGCGGATGGTCTAGTGGTCTGGGGAGGTCGTGGGTTTGAACCCTGATGTTGATGTTCTTGAGCAAGATGCCTAACCCCTAACTGCTCCTGGTGGTTGCCTCGCATGGCAGTAATCACGTCGGTGTGTATGAATGTGTGTGTGACTGGGTGAATGCGAGGCAAAATACTGTAAAGCGCTTTGGATAAAAGCGCTATATAAAAGCAGTCCATTTACCCATTTACTGACACAACACCATAGAAAGCTTTTACAGGAAAACATGCAGTTGACTGTTACTGGAGGACATGCAAAAAGGGGCGGGACTTGGTACAGGTCAGTTGATGGCTTACTGACAATTGGGTCGTTTAGCAGAACCATTTATCTGAAGATACACATCTAAGTCTTGGTGAGCAGACCTGGTTGTGAGTGGGACCAGGACACGTCCTCAGACCATGGGCCATACCTGGGACACATTAGAAAGTTCAGTTGCTACTCTGACACATTCAAAATGATTCTGAGGCTTTCCAGACTGATAAAACTGAAGCTCGCGAGATCAGGATGGCCTCAGTTTAATTTCGCTAGGCTTAATCCATGTTTAACTGTATAAACAATACATATAGTGAATCATGTAGTATAAGGTTTATGTATTTTGTGGGCCTAGTATTTTCACCGCTGCTTCATTGATGGTTGACGCTGTCGACCTTGAGTCACTTCAGCCGCTGACGTGACTTTAACTAACGTATTTATCGCCTGCTCAGTGAAGCTGCAAATTCAAGCTGTTTTATGGTTTGTGATTTCGTAATAGTCGCTTTTATTGAACCCGAGACCACATTCGGTAAACAAAAGCATGCACGCGCACACACACACACACACACAGTCTTTGAATGTTGAAATAAGAGTGATACTACACAAATGCTTCACTCCCACTGTGAGTAGAACAATACACACACACACACACACACACAGTCTTTCAAGTGTTTGGCTGGATGGAGAGAGAAGTAAATGAGCTATGGAGAAATAACAAAAAAACTAAAGAATGCGCAAACACCCACTCGAAAAAATGTTATACCACGAATATCTCACTACACTTTGTGTGTGTGTGTGTGTGTGTGTGTGTGTTGGTGTGCTTTAGTGAAAGATAATAGAGATTTAATTGCTGTTCAAGTTGCAGTGTTGAGGTTGTTTATTTAAACTGCATCTGTCTTGCAGTAGTATGCAGTGGTAGTATATTATGTTACTGTTATGTACAGTAATACACCATATTTACACTTGGTTTAGTTTATCTATTAATTTAACAGGGGCCATGTAAAACACAACTGCTATATACCGGTATATAATTTACATGTGCAGGAATACATTATAAAAGCAATACAGTACAATACAAATAATGAAATATTAATACAATTAGCTATCTTTACACATAAAAAACTACGTCATACACAAATTACATATACTGTTAGAAGACAGGTTTAGATCACTGATCATAAGATTGGTTTGTCTTGAGGTTGTGTAGATTTAAAACTATAGAATCATGTGCGTTCTCTGAAACGTTGTTTAGGAGAGAGAATGTAGCGGAGCAGTCACCCCTGACTGGTGCTATGGGGCCTCATGTATAAAACAGTAGATTCCATCCTAAAACATTATTGTGTATGCCTAAAACTCAGCTAAGCTAACATGCCAGCTGGATGGCTCACAAGTCCATCTGGGGAGCCGGGCATCAAAACTGTCTGTAAACGGCAGTTGATTGGATGAACCATCTGGTTGTTTTCGCTGTCAGAACACCTAGCCGCGCCTGTATAGCTATCAATACGATGCTGAATGGTCAATTCAGTTGCTACTCGGACACATTTGCAATGATTTAGCAAATGTGTTTGAAAGACATTTTCTGGTATTATAAAGCATGTTATTGTTTTATAATACGCATGATGCAAACAATAAAGCGTGGGAATGAGCTATAACGTTTCGAATGATTGATTCATTTGGCTGGGGATTATTATTTTTGACCTGGCGATGTCCCTGTGGTGATGTGTGTTCTACTCACCCGGCGTTTCACATTTCATCTGTTCTATAATCTGGGAAGAGGCATTACATCGTGATCTCAACATCGGGCGTCGATGATATGCGTGTCTGAAAAACTGCACGAGCTCACCGCACGGGTGAAAGGATGCGTAGAAATCCGCACATTTTAAAGATTCATATGTGTATGCACATTCCACCCCAGTTCATGCCACATTTCTGTCCGTAGCAACCTTTATGAATGAGACTTTGAGGCCACTGGTCTGGTCACCCTGTCTCTCTGACGGACTGAACTATGGGCCACTAAAGACTCATCGATTCTGTAACTGTAACACTGACTTGTAACTAGCTACTTAGCTAAAGACACACTCATTAGTTCTGTAACTGTAACACTGATGCCGCTGATGCCTTTAAAACACAGGGGGAGGGGCAGAGAACAGCGCAAGTCTATTGAAAGGGAGGAGGAGGCGGTGGGGGCGCAGGACGTGTAGAGAGGAAGGCCGGCGTTCTGTAGCCAGAGTTGCACAAATGGGCGTCGGCCCCTAAAACAATGAAGTCAGTCATCACAGGAGTGGGATGGGGGGCGGGGGGGTCACACACACACACACACACAGAAGACAGCTGCTTCCAATCAGTGATTGACTGGCTGCATGGCCGGGTCCCCCAACGGGTTCTGTCCATCTGATTGGCCGCCTGCCCCCCCCTCCCCCTTAAAGGCACAGTGCGTCGGCCTGGGTTGTTGGACAGGACCACCCTGGTCAGCTATAGTGCAGATTGTATCCTCATCGATGACCACTCCACCCCATAATACTCAAAGCACTCACTCTCACGTGTTCTATGACGATAATGTTTTTTAAGTAAAACACAAACATTTTTATATATTCATTATTAATAATGATAATAGATAAAAACTATTTGTAAGGATTTATTATTTCAACTGTAAGTAATTGTTTTTGAGGATTGAAAAGCGTTATAAATTATAAATTAATTTTACTTAATTACTTATGCTGCGTTCATGGGAACTCGTGATATCAATGCTTTCAGAAAAGATCTACTTGATGACGTTGTGAATACCACAAGATAGGGGACTTTTTTAGTGAACAAGATAAACACGGCCCCATTTGAATGCAGCATTACTTACCACTAATATGCTAGTAACATGCTTGGTGAGACGAACATGCTAATTCAGTTTTACGTAAATAAAATTCAAATAAACGTCAGTTTTTCCAACTGCTATTTATATGGTGATTGAAGACTGAATACTGTCTTTCCCTTTAACCTTCTGATAGTGTTTATGGCCTTATGTCTTGTGGTGTGACACAGCCGGTGAGCAGGGTTACTTGTAACTAATTACTCAAAAACAGTAACTGTAATCCATTACAGTTACCATCTGAAATAGTGTAATATATAAAATTTTATCATTACTTCAAGGACTACTTTCACATTTCAGACGGAAGTTTTCAGAAGAAAAACGCGTAAAACAATTGTCTGTTCTCTTATTAACTTATAAACTTTTCATTAACGACAATCAATAATTTAAATTAAATCCTACTTTAATCTGATCCCATGAGCAACATAAACAGCAAAAATGGAAAGTAATCAGATTGTTAAAAAATGTTGGTAATCCAGGAATTACGTTACTACTTATAATTTTATTCTGGTAACTAGTAACTAACTGTAACAGATTACATTTAAAAAGTAACACTGCCCACTGGCACTGAGGTGTCTAAAGATCGGTGGTCCTCAAACTTATTTAGCTTCTGCATTTCCCTTGAGGTTATTTAAACAATACCCCATTTGTTAGACACAAATACAAATAAGTAAATAAACAAACCTAAATATAGCATTTGCTCATATAATAGTATTGAATGTAAAGCCCACATAAAACATATAAATATATATAGCTGCTATTATATTTTTTTACAAAATTGTGTTGGATCCCCTGTAATACATTCAAGTACCACTAGGGGTACATGTGTACCCATTTGAGAAATACTGCTATTGTATAGAAGACAGTTAGCACTTTCATACTGTTAGTGTCGCCCTAATGACCTAATATCAAAGTGTAACTTCCCCCTTAAAAATTATGTTTTTTGAGCTGTAATATAATACATATATATATATATATATATATATATATAATGTAATATAAAATTTAAATGCTGGTGTTAATACTGACAAATTAACGTTTTTACAAAAATAGGCATTTATGGTCTGAAAACTGAGAAACAGTTAACTATATATGTGGAGTCAGGCTCAGAGCTGGGGTGCAGTTAGACTTTAAAGGTAGAGTCAGGCTCAGAGCTGGGTGTAGTTACACTTTAAAGGTGGAGTCAGGCTCAGAGCTGGGGTGCAGTTACACTTTAAAGGTGTAGTCAGGCTCAGAGCT
>JAODTR010003232.1:0-12959 GCA_025399935.1 Amblyopsis rosae
CTTTTGCACAATGGAAAAGCAAAAAAGGCGAGGCGAGTTGAGTCGAGTTGAGCTGGTACTATGCAATGGAAAAGCTCTTAAAGCGAGTAGAGGCGAAGCGAGGCGAGCTGGTACCAGCAATGTAAAAGTGCTCAAACAGGGCTATCTTGATAATACATATTACATTCTAGTAGAGACGGAGGTTGACGTTGTACGTTGTAATGAGTGTGTAGCACATCTATCCCTGACTAGGGGTTCATTCTGTCAGCATAAGGACATAACAATTAGGTTAGTAAGTTACAGTGGCTAGGGCCCGAGCCATGGAAATAACAGAGTTACGCCAACGGAAGTTCAACACTTCACGGTCACATGGTTCATGGACAGGCAAAACCTATGGCAAAATAGTTCCAGGAAGGGCTTGGTGGACAATTTGAGAACATAAATCAACACACAACTAAAATTTTGGGTAATTAGTAGTCAGTAAACAGAATTCATAGTGAACTTTTAGTATTTAGGCTAACTTCCGGAAACTATTTTGAGGCTCATTTGCTGTGAAAAATAACCATGGTCCAATGTAGTGAACGGAGATGATGCAACTCTCTCTCTCTACATGACTCTGGCTAGATCTTAAGATAAGGTCATAACGCTTTACCAGCTTGAACAAACAACTAGGTTTTAATGGAGCAAGTTGAAAACTGACAATGTATTACGCTTGAAACCAGTGCTAATAAAAAGGTGGCACACTGTAATGGAACAGGAGCAGGTAGTAATAATAAAGGATTTTCCGTAATGCAACGCAGTTCACACTTTTCTAACCCTGTTGTTCTGCTTGGACAGCTGACGGCCCCGGACAGAGAAGAGCAGCTCTGGGTGGCAAGGCGCTCCACCGGAGGTTTGCATGCTCACAGACACACGCATATACTGTACACGCACAGGCACACACACACGCGCGCACAGTCACACATGCACACACACACAGGCACACACGCACACGCACAGGCACACAATCACACACACGCACAGGCACACACACACGGGCGCACACACACACACACACACACACACACACACACACACACACGCACACACACATAGGCACACATGCACACACACACAGGCACACATGCACACACATACACACAGACACACACACACGGGCGCACACACACATACTAATACATGGACACACGCACACTCACGCGGACACACAGTCTGTTATAGAACACATTCTCACAAACATGTATGCACAGACGTTCGTTTTTCTCTCTCTCTCTCTCTCTCTCTCGCTCTCTCCCCCTATTTTTTACTTTAAATGTTCTTTGATTAACTTACTATTATTAAACTGTAAAATTAAGCGTAACTCAAAGAAACGGGGTGCCAACGTTTTAGATGCTGACTGCATTTCATTTTATATTTTTTATGTCGCGGTCACTTGAAAAAAAAGCGGTTTCCTTCTAAGTCCCATTTTAAAGTTTCAAGTTACAGTTATGACATTATGTGTCTCCTTCGCCTTGCTTATCAATGGGCTTTTGGTTATCTTTCATTTCACTGGCCGTTGAACCTGTTTTACAGTATATCCGGTCCCAGTGTGAGTCAGGGGTCCAGCTGGGCGGATCTGGAACAGATTGAGAAGCAGCAGGCCACGAGAGGTGGGTCCACAGTCAGGTAACAACTAGGGGGAGTGGAGCCTCTCTTGGGTTGGAGCGGCGCCCAGTGAGGGCTTGGATGGAAGTGGGCCTACACGCTTAAAATAGCATCGCACTCTGGGCCTTCTGGCAATGTGCCACTCCTGTCCAATCCTGTGCCTGTTCTGTGGGAGTGTGGAATCAGGTTTGCCTTACCGGCAATGGCCAGCAATTGTCCAATCCCAAGCCCCGCCCCTTTCCCCTGTCCTCCAAGAATAATAATAATAATAATTAACATGGTCAATTGTACCATGTTAATGTAGCCTGAATCAGTCTGGAAAGCCTCAGAAACATTCTGAATGTGTCCGAGTAGCAACTGAATTTTCCAATCATGGTCGTGTTTATAGCTATACGGGCGTGGTTTTCCAATCAGTGTCGTGTTTTTAGCTATACGGGCGTGGTTTAAGTGTGCCGACAGCAAAAACAACCAGATGGTTCATCCAATCAACTGCCAAGTATTTTTTTGAAAGTACAGCCATTCACAAACAGTTTTAATGTTTCCCCAGATGGACTTGTGACAACAATTCCTCTGGCATGTCAGGTTAATGTTAATGGTCCTTTCGCCAGAATGTGACTGACAGGCAATCTGACTAATCTGAAGGCTGAAATGTTGCTATGCACCGCAGCAGTCGTATAAGCAATAGCCATGCAGGAAAACGGTACCGGTAAACTATGCTACTGTATGTATTTGGATATCAGCAAAATCACGGGACAGCCACACACATTGAGTATAAGCTAATTGAATTACTATAATATCATTTTTAAATGTGTAAATAAAGTTGTCTGTGGTAACCGGAAGAATGTTAGCTACAGCTAACCTGGTCTTCGTTTAGCCGTCTGTCCAAACAAATCGATTCACGTCACATTAATTCTGATACGCTTCAGGGCTATCCGTTTTAATAAATACTAGAAGTACCCTATACATTTTATTTTGTAAATGTAAATGTAAATCGGTGCATTTATTGACTACTAATGACCAAAAATTATACATCTGTATATTTATATTTGAACTGCCCACCAATAACTATTTTGCCATAAGTTTAGCCTCTCCATGAACCATGTGACCGTTGACAATTTCGAACTTCTGTTGGCGTAACTCTGTTATTTCCATGGCTCTGGGCGTGGATAATTCACTTCTGGTGAAAGGTCCATTATGAGATCATATACAGCAGTGTGGAGAAATTTTAGAAATAGCACGCCTTGTATTAGTGTTGTCGCAGTAACGTTGGTGGAAAGGGGATATAGTTTGTTAGTTGGCCAAGAATGGGACTACAATTGTATTCCTTGTCAATAAAAAAATGACCGAAGCCAATAGTAAAAAAACTAATTACAAAATCACCTAAATGCTATTTATGTAGCTAGATGGTGTCATTCATGTGATACGTTAAGTAAACAATAATAATATTTATTATGTTTATATGTATTATTATTGATACTGATCCTGTAATGATCCTGACCATCTAATGATAATGATAATAATAATAATAATCCTGATATATCTTGGCTCATATCTTCCACCGTACACAACGCCGTCCCAAGATGTTTTTTTCCCAGCTAACACGCTGGACGAATGGCGGTAAGGTGCGGTAAGCCAGTATAAGGACACAGCCTTACACCCCCGACACCCTCGCCTCGTGTGGGCCTATAAGTGTAGCGTTGCAGGCGTACGTGATCAGCGCCAAGCCATTCTTCCCATACACTTTGGAGCAACCAAAAGTGTGACCAGGAAGTGTGAAAGCAGATGCAAACAGACGGACAGGAACAGGAAGACCAACTAGCGGGGATGAGGGAAGTGTTGGGGGCCGGGGAGGGTGGTCGTATAGGGGGGGGTCTCACATTGTTGGAGCGCAGGGACACGCGTCCTCCACAGCGGGCGCAGAACTTGGTCTGGCAGTAGGAGCAGTGGTGGCCGCAGCCGTCGGCGAACTTGGTCTTGCGGCAGATGCCGCAGGTGGGAGCCTCGTCCTTCTGCTGGGTCTGTTGACGACGCGTCTCCGCCCCGATGCGACGCACCTCCTGCTTGTAGCTCTCAAACTGCTTGTGCAGCGTTCTGTGAGAGAAGAGGGGAGGAGAGGAGGGGAGAGGAGAGGAGAAGAGAGGAGAGGAGAGAGAGGAGGAGAGGGGAGGAGAGGAGAGGAGAGGAGAGAAGAGGAGAAGGAGAGAGGAGAGGAGAGAAGGAGAGAGGAGAGGAGAGAAGAGGAGAAGAGAGAAGAGAGGAGAGAAGAGGAGAAGGAGAGAGGAGAGAGGAGGAGAGGAGAGGAGAGGAGAAGAGAGAAGAGAGGAGAGAAGGAGAGAGGAGAGGAGAGAAGAGGAGAAGGAGAGAGGAGAGGAGTGGAGAGGAGAAGAAATGGAAGTAAAGGAAAGGAGAGAGGTAATAAGAGGAGAGGCGATGATAGAGTGTTGAGAGGAGAGCAGAGGGGAGGAGAGGAGAGAAGGAGGGTGAAATGTATTGGTATACATATTCCATATGTAGAAAAAATGTGTTTTTAAATACTGTATATGTATATTTTTAAAATAATTAGCTAGACGAAATATAGTTAGATAGACATCACATTCACAAGGATCCATGGGTCACAAGCGTTTTCATAACCACTGGTGTTTCAGAATCGTTTAAAGAAGGTCGTCAATATTCACAGACAAGTGCTCCACATCCAGACCATGTGACCATGTGATTATATGAAAAACGGGTTCTGTTCCAGCGAAAAAACAGCCAGCAATTATAACACCGCTTGGAAGGTGTCTTTGAAGAGAACGCACAGAAGCTCTGACTAAATTTTGCCTCAGCTTTACTCTGCGCTTCACAGCTTCACAGCTTCTCCAACCCTTACACCCCTCGCTGTTGTCTGGGATGCCTAAGATGGAAATAACTCAATTGTGAATTGCAAATCAGACAGTGAAGAAAACCCCCACCACCATTCCCCGACAGTATTGTCAAAGGAATGCACCATTAGCATACCATGTTTCTCATATAAGGGACCCAGACAGGAACTTTAATTATCTCACCAACAGTAAGCGGGAGGAAGGGGGGAAGGCAGGGGGAGAGAAAGATGATGGCTTCATTCACAGCGTTGCGACTTATTTGTGGAAGTGGAGAAACTCTTCTATAAAGTCACGTCAGGACTGCATTCGTGCCTCTGACAGAACTGACTCTGCTCTAACTTAAGGAGAAGACACCAGAGCATGTGATCAATCAAAAAGTACAATAAACACATGACATCAATACCACATCTAGAGAATTGTGTGTACATGTTCTTCACTTTGTGTTAGCAGATGCATTTCCTTTTGTGGCATTGCGGTGATCACGTTTGTCACATGTTTACACTAAATATCAAAAGCGGAATTGTAATAAATCAACCTGGCTCTTTTGAAAGCTGCCATGTCCTCCTGTCTGAATCTCTCCTTGACAGAGACTAAAATAAGTGGAAAGAATGATTCCTGATGTGACATCAGCCTCCATTCACAGTAAAAACACATAAGCCTTCATTCACTATGACCCAAACGGACACAAAGAAACAAGAACTGCACCTAAATAGAATTCTTGACCTGACAAAAATTAAAGCCATCATATGACAATTTTTACAACCAATTTCTACGGTATTCCAAAGTGAGAGCAGATCATTCCGTGAAACACAAAAGCTAATGTAAGGGGCAGGATGGTCTAGTGGTCTGGGTGTTGGTTGTGGGTTCCAGAAGGTTTGTGGGTTCAAACCCTGGTGTCTAACCCCCTAACTGCTCCCGGTGGTTGGTCGCACCTTGCATGGCTGCAATTACCATCGGCGCGTGAATGGGTGTTACTTTCAAAACGCATGTATTCCATAGACTAATATTGCTTCCACTCCTGCCTGCTGCTATAGCTCATCACTAAAGCTGGTGTCTTGCTGCCGCATCACTGTCTAGTTGCTAATGCTGGAGCATGAACCAGACTGTCACCCCACAGAGCAGGTTCAGTGAGGTGTACTGGCTGGTATCTTAGCCAATCAGCTGACATTATCATATTTTGGGACATGGTTGGGGACAAATACCTGGAACAGTGTCTATACCGTGACGTTGTACGAATCTACTACTGCATAATATTGTGCATAATGTGAAGGAAAAAATTGAAAATGGGTTTAAGAATGTAGCCCGAGCAACATCCATTGAAATATTTTTGTTAAAAGTAATATCTTGCATGTTGCGTAATCTTTGGACTAGAGTCATGAGGTTTCCTGTAATAGTGTTATACTGTAGCTTCTGAATGTTATTTGACAGCATTTGACCACTTTTTTAAATAGCATCGGGCTCAGGATCAAAGAAACTCTGAACTGCATACTGTATGCACAGCAAAGGCACATTCAAGCTAATTTCAGTCATCAAAATAAATGGTATCAAATCAAGAGACTATAATTCCATATCATTGCGTCGACCCTGAGCTTTCCATTATTTAGCAATGTCTTTTCACTGACGCACAAAGGTCAAAATTGTGACTTGATCAACAAATGATTATAGATCAGGAAAAATGCTAAAGTAGAAAGCATAAAGATTAAGTATTTAATGGACGTTGCTTTCGACAGGCATGCAGACAGATTTCAAGAGACCAGACCGGCATTTGATGTGGATCCATGACAATAAATTCATTTTGGAGTTGACACAAGCTACATACATCCCACAGATGGAAGAAGCAGCATATATAGTCAGTTCTGGCAGGCCACGGAAGTCTGCACGCTATACCAGCCATCAGGTGACAATCAGCCGCCACTCAGCGGATCTCCTACACAACCAGCTGTCTCGCCCTAACCTATTCCTTGGCCCTGACAAGGGACCGAGGAAGGAGCTTTATTTTCAAATATTCTCCGCCATTTTCTCTGTATTGCTGAGCTTGTAGCCTTCTTCCGTCTGCTGAGTTGTCGTGCTTCTGTTCTGTACTCATGTATGTGTGTTAAAGGTAAAGGCGCTATTGTCACATACACATACATGTAGCGAAACTGAGCCTCCGCATTTAACCCATCCGTCAAGGGAGCAGTGGTGTGCAGTGTCCCGGGACCACCCCTGATTGTTGCCAGTGTCGCTGGTCACATGGCACTGACTGGAGAATAACAAATCATCATACCATACTTGATGTCACACAAAATAGGTGTTCTAGTATAAACTTACTACCAAAGCGTAGTGGCTTGACAGAACCGCCGTAGACAGAGTAGTGACGTCACAGCCATGATGACATGAGAACACGCAAGCCCCCAGCACCAGGACCAGGGGGCTACGTTCTACGCCTTGAAGACAATACTGGTGGAGCCATTTTGCATTAGTGGTGCCAAAGGGAGTGCTCTTCATTCACGTCCATGTTAATGGAAGATACGGTACTGTACATTGGCGAGGAGCTACTGTGTATTACAGTACAAATGTTACGTACAATACGTTATGTAAAATGCATTGGGAGCCATCTTAGATTTTGCCCCATGTTTGTTTTCAACGTATATCAGTGGAAGAAATGGGGCTGTTGTCTCTAGTCATCTGTTCTATGGGCAGGACACAGGACTTGCCAATGCTGGAACTGCAGCCAAATGCAGTTTTGACCTAAACACCTATTCCCCACTGGCCGCTCATAGAAAAACACTAGCCTCTCAATCGATTATAAAACAGGTTTATTTCCAAAATAATAATTTATATTACAAGATATCATGTTTTGTTATATGAAGAACAAAAAGACCAGGTGAGTGACATCATCGCACAGTACAAGTATGGTATGATGATTCGCTAGTTACAGCTATAGGAAAGTGAAAATGGTCTCACAAGAATCTGCATGACATGTCATCTTAACACTGCACGGCATGGGTGAGCTTTTTAATATGAAGAGTGAAATAAATGGTGTTCATTGTGACACACCTCTATTAATACATCCAGATCCCCAGCCAGGGAAACCTAGGCAACCAATAGTCCAGAGACAAGCGGGCCAGGCCCAGGCACAAAGGCTTGTGAAGTTGTACGTCATTTTCGGGCCTGCCACCTTGCTCTAACCATTTAAATTGTGTTTTCAATACTCATCTTCAATACTTATCATTTCAAATCTGTGATGAACTGTGTAGTGAACTTACATGTTTTGTCAAAGGCAAAGAGATTTCCACTAAGTGAGACTGGTGTATGTCAATTTTTAGATTATTATAAGCAGATGTTATGCAAGCTATCACTCCAGCACATAGAAAACTACAGTATTACGAAGAAAATAACTACTTCAAAGTCCCGCATAACGCAGCTGCTTTTGACTTTCAGCCATTAGCAAACATAACTTACAAACAATGACCTCAACACGTCAACAATGTACAGTATGTCAAAGGCTCCATTTATTTGCGCATACAGCACAGTACTGTGAAAAAACTAAATAATAAGAATAACGTGATTCTGATCTCCCAGTAGCCTAACCTTTTTTTATCTGTTTAGACACGGATGCTGTTTAGACTTCACAGGTCTAATGGAGTAGCTGTCTGAAACAGTGGGTGCCCAACTTGTTGCCATGGAAACATTGTGGTTTCACCTGATGGTGTTGGTGAGTGGCAGTGCCACTGGTAAATGTTGTGTTTGTGTGTGTGTGTGTGTGTGTGTGTGTATGTGTGCGTGTTGTATCAGACCTGCAAATCCTTTTCTCACACATTCACACAAGGACAAGTATCTTAAATAAACAGGACAAGTTCAGGCTACAATTAGGGGTGCATGATATTGATAAAATGTGATATTGCGATATTGATCCAAAAAATGTATATTAATTTCAATATTTTCAAACATATTTAACATACAAGGGTTATGGGAAAATGCATCAAAATATATTCATAACATCTGAATACACATTTTCAAAATTGTCATATTATTGGAATTGGAACAATAGTTCCAATTCCAAGCTACAGAGGAGGCATTCTTTTTGGCCACTAATGTTCACTCTTCGGTCTCAATTATGTCATTAACTTCTTCAGCCACACATTTTACTTTTCTTATCTAAATCAAACACAACTAAGCCAAACAGCTAACGGATGCATCTCTCCACAAAATAAACTGAATATTGCACTTCCTGGAACATTTTCCATATGATATTGCGCAACGTGATATTGCGATAATGATACTGAGTTGATATATTGTGCACCCCATAGCTACAAAATATCGCTTGTAATAGCTCAGACTAGGGCTGGGCGATATGGACCAAAAATAATATCCCAATATATTTAAGTTGAATACTGATACTGAAACGCTTCTGGTCTCTTAAGTGGGCGTGTCACCAAAGGCATTTTGCTGTGGAGGCTGACGTAGGCAGTGCCCAGACATCTACATCTACCACGGCCTGAAACAAAAGTCAATTTACCTCCAAACAGCTTGCTGCAGAAATACAGTTGTGGCCTCAAATTGATCATAGGTACTTTATTTAATGTAATATAGGCAAAATACCCATTAATGTCCCCAGAGAGAGTCCTACGATGCCAACATCCTACCTTCCCAGAACCCCAGGTAACAGGGAGAGTGCAGAAAGCATGGATGATGCCCTTGTAATGCCAGACTTGGGAGTAGCCACCAGGGAGCTATACAGACTCAAAGCCTCACTCACAAACACACACATGCTTTCACATTTGCAACACAAAGAAAGACATAGATCGACATGTATTGTATGAGTCACTCACAAGGGGATCATTGCACCTCACCGGTGTATTAACCACCGGCCTGCAACCGTCTACACACCTATCTGACCAGACACATACCGTATCATTTCATCACTATTCTGTGCACCTGTGGGTGACGATGGAAGTTTCCGCTATCTGTTGTGTTTCGCTGTTTCGGTTTGGTCTGGACCTTCACTCAACACAAGTGTGTGTGTGTGTGTGTGTGTGTGTGTGTGTGTGTGTGTGTGTGCATGTATTTGTATATGTGTGCCTCTGTGAGTATTTAATTCTGTACATATGTCTTTCTCTATATGTGTATCTTAATATAGTCAGCTATTGCAAGCTAATTGTAAGCTTGTAATTCACCGCTCACAACAACAACGCCATAGTTTACCTAGGCTTTGCTTCACAATGTGTTTCAATGTGTGTGGCGGAGCTCCGGAGGGATGTTGTTTTGATTTGAGCTCGACCTTAGCAAGCGTACTCAAGAATGTCTAACCCTGCCATTCAGAAGCTCCGCGCCCACACACATCGAATTGTATTGTGAAGCTAAGTGGCATTGTTGTTGTGAGCATTGTGCGCCACTTTGTTTATGTTCCTACGGAGCCAGGGCTGCACACACAGGGGACGGTAAGCTAGCGGAATGCAAGGATATATTTGGTGAATATGACAAAAGATGCTTAACTTACAATTAGCTTACAAGAGCTGACTATACCACTATACCTGACGATACCACGTCAGGGGTTCTTAAACGCTATTGTGCCAGGACCCACAAAGAGAGGACTAATAAAGTATTTATAGACCCAACAACAAACCCAAATACCGGTAACGTAATTTTCAAAAACCTATCCATTTAAGCTAATGCTATACCTGTGTGTACGGGCGCAACATGTTTTTGAGCAGAGCGCTACATAATCTATGGCTAAATAGGATGTCATCCAATCAGGAATAAGAAGGCTATTTTGCAGCAACCTTACTCACGACCAGTGAGTGTAACAACACGATTGTGGGTCACGACCCACAGTTTGAAAAGTGCTGCCTAAATGTAAGAATCAAACAAAAGAGCAAGCATGTTAGAGTGGCCAAGAGTTTTATGTAAATGGTGTGAGATGACTCAACTGTGGCTTCTCACTATGTCAGCCATCTGACCCCCAAAACGTTGTGTTTATAAGGACAAATGTCTGCCTTGCCTGGGAGACAACATTGCTATTATTCATACCAATAAAAGACACACACACAAACACACCTGTGAACACCGGTAAATAAAGTCTGACATACAATGCTGTCAAATGCACACTTTTTTACTAATGTAATATTTACTCACATTACTGGAGGACTCCCTGCCTCATTCTCCCTCTCTCTCCCTCTCTCTCTCCCTCTCCACAATCCTCTGGTGTGGAGTTGTTAATTAGCACTGCTAAGAATACACTGCCCAAAATAGGTGAGAAAATGTTTGTGTGTGTGTGTGTTTGTGTGTGTGTGTGTGTGTGTGTGTGTGTGTGTGTGTGTGTGTGTGTGTGTGTGTGTGTGTGTATGTGTGTGCGTGTATGCATGTATGCAGCTATTTCCGTCTTGTCAGACGGTGTTAGTTGATTTGCCTGCGAGGAATCTCTTTCACAGTAAATGGAAATACCTACAAGATGGGTAGAACTGTCTGTTTAGGCCTCAAGTATGACTTTATTGTTACGTTTATCATAAAGTAGTTATTGTACAGTGCTTTATTACATATGGCTGGGGGGGGTGGGGAACATGGGCCGATCCTTGCCAGAACACCCGGTGGTGTAACCGCTCAAACAGCGTCCCAGGCATGGCAGATCAATAGCTGCCGCCGTTCCGTGACGACGACGACGACGACGACGACGGTGTTCTGGGAAATCCCGGGGCTTCAGAGCGAGGGTCTGGAAAGTGGACAGGCGTGTTGAGAGAAACCACGGGACAGAGAAAGGCAGGAAGGGGCGGTCGCAGCCAGAGAGAAAAGAGGGGAATTATACGATGAAACAAAAAGAGCACTTGAGGAGCTAGTGCTCCTCCTGCCAGTCATCTAAGTAAAAAGACACACTGAAGGGGGGTGAGCAAGTGAAAAGCGACCAAGGAGGAAGAGCGGAGGAAGAGACGTGGGCTAAGCGGGCCAGCGGATGAGAGGAGAGATGTATCCGGAGCCCCTCTGTAAATACCACTAGATGGAGAGGAGGAGTGGATGATGGAAAGAGGAGGGAGACAGGGTTATGGAAGGAAAAACGGGCGGAGGGTGGGAGGGTGGAGGAGGTGCAAAGGAGGGTGGAGATGTGAGGAGATACAGACTCAACTTGAGTATATTGGTTACTATTACAATAAATATCAGTATGGAAGTACTGTGCGCAATTAAGTACAAACAAAATCTAAAGATGTGTAAAAATGTGTTTGTTTGCGATGTTTACACGTAAAATAAACTATAAACTATGAATACATATTTATTACAGGATTTGGATAAGGAAAAATCATATATAAATCCTATTGCCTGCATGGCGCACTCGAATCTTCCACTATATGCTGTTTTGTTCAAGAGTTATCATCAGTACTTTACTACTACCAAGATCCTTTAGCAAGCCAAGGCCTGCCTGCATATTATTAATTTTAACTGTAATTGTAATTTGCTTTGTAAAAAATAAATAGAAAAAACTCAAGTTGACCTAAAATGAACTAGCCCCATATACAGAATGTGCTAGCCCCAAACACAAATAGCCATGTAGCCATATGAGCTACAGCTAGCCTCGTTAGCCTCATCCTAATCTCATAAGGCCTCCGCCCCTCCCAAACTCACCCTTAGCTGTTGACATTACTTTTATTGATGTTGTGAGCGTTTACTCTTATTTATGGACCAGAGTGCTTTTTTGGCAAGAACTCTCCACTGTGTGCGCATGTCCGCGTGTGTGTGTGTGCATGTCTGCGTGTGTGTGTGTGTGCGTGTATGTGAGCGTGTTCATCTATCAATCCACCTGTTTTTTTCTTTTCCATTTATATCCCTCTCTCTCTCTCTCTCTCTCTCTCACCCATTTACTCTGTTTCTCTCCTCTCGATGCCGATCTCTGTTCTATTGTCCATATATTTGAATTAGATTCCACTCTCTCAATGCCTCGTAATTGATCAAAAATGGTCTTGCCCATATTGGCCATTATTCCTGCAAGCTGAAAGATCTAGTCCAAATCTTTAACATGCACAGGTACACACACACACGCACGTACACGCACACACACACACACACACCCACACGTATGCATACTATCCACTTGTCTCTTTCGTACTATCTTTACCACACACCAACACAGTAGACAGCACTCGTCTAGGATATAAAGCTTGTGACCACACCCACCTAACCATATCATTGTCTTCTAACCCTCTCTAACCCTAACTTTAACCCTCTCTAACCCTGTCTAACCCTAACTCTAACCCTCTCTAACCATATCCTTGTCTTCTAACCCTCTCTCACCCTAACTCTAACCCTCTCTAACCCTGTCTAACCCTAACTTTAACCCTCTCTCACATTAACTCTAACCCTCTCTAACCCTAACTCTTACCCTCTCTAACCCTCTCTAACCCTAACTCTAACCCTCTCTAACCATATCCTTGTCTTCTAACCCTCTCTCACCCTAACTCTAACCCGCTCTAACCCTGTCTAACCCTAACTCTAACCCTCTCTAACCCT
>JAODTR010003234.1:0-12958 GCA_025399935.1 Amblyopsis rosae
CTCCAGACAACACAGCCCTCAGGTTCATGGGGGCACCCAAACCTCTCCACCACGATAAGGTGATGGTTCCCGGAGGTGAAAATGATCTCTAAATAAGCTAATGCATTTTTAATGACCAGAGAAAACTCATGGACAGTAAATTATACAATTGTACGTGGAGCGTGTGCATGGGTGTAGGGTTGATTGATGTCTGCTAAATTGGCATCGGACGATGTCTACAGTAATATATAGTGATGGACGATACCCTCGGGGGAAGGATAGTAAAAAAAATTGTAGTAGTGCGTGCACCTCACTACAATTTTTTTATTAAACTTCAAGCAGAACAAAAAGTAGCTCCAATTATAAATGATTGACTATCTATGAAATTTAAGTAGTAGTTAATAAATTACTATAAGCAGGTCAGGCAGTAGGCTACTATATTGTATGCCCATTCTAGTCTATCAGTAGCTACCCACAAGGTTTAATCGGACTCTTCTGAAGTGGTTTGCAGGATTTATCTGCTCATATAATTCGCACAAAAGATGGACAGATGGCGATTGTCGTCAGCTAGCGAACAACCAAAGGCACCAGTCTACAGCAAAGTGAGTGAGCACGAGCAGAAAACTATAAAGTTGTTTCCTCTTGCTGTTGTTAGCATTACGTTAGCATAATGCATTGATTGCATTGCCAGATCTATGTAGATAGACATCGAGATGGTGTGATACAGCCAAGGCACAAGTGTATTTTGCATCTGCGTGTGTGTGTTTAACAGAGAGAGGGGAAGGAGAGAAGTAAGGTGATCCTTATCACAGCAATTCAGCGAGCCTCGGAAACAGCGTATTACATATGCAGTGTTTCACTAGATATTTATAACTTTGTGTGAACGCTGCTTTGACACTTTTTCATAATTTTGTTTTTTGAAATCACGATGCCTGCAAAACATTGTGATGCCTGTCAGCCACCGGCGATGGACGATGGCATCGTATATCATAGATTAGATTTCATAGTGATTCAAATCAAATATATGTACACGCACCGTGTTATAGTGGAGTAGTACGACGCGACTGGTAATATCCGACTGACTAGTTCCTTGATGGACATGTCCAGAGTGGGAGCCACGATAAAGGAGCGGTTCTGTCTCCCTAGAACTGGCTGGGCTGTGATATCTCTGCCATCCACTCCGATCAGCACAAAGAGCAGATCCTCCACTAGAGCTTGTTCCTGGGCCGGCAGCGATAGGGTACCTTGATGGAGGACAGGTTATAACCATAACACTTATTTTTTTATAGATTTTTTTGATTTATGTTATGTTTGACATTTACAATATTACATTAAAACAAATGTGCAGTGGTGTTACTTGTTTCTGCGGCTGTATACAGGCATTTAAGTGAATGAACAGATGCAAGGGCCGTACCAACGGACACTGCTGGGTCTTCGGCAGTGCTGGAGCCAGTGATGAAGTCTCCTATGAGAGCAGGGCGGTCGTACACCCAGTTGGGGAACACGGGGTTGGGCTGGGTCGGGTTCTTCTTATTGTGTCGGTCTCTTAGCATCTTCCGTGTGACCTCAGCAGACTAACGGGGGGGGGGGGGGAGAACAATGGCCTTCAACTGACTAGAAGATTTGTGCATGCAAGGATTTAGGCTACAAAGTTGGCGTGTTGTAACATGCTTAAAACATCTAAAAATAAATGAGTATATTATTATAATATTTGAGAGAGAGAGAGAGAAATACATAAATTAATAAAGAAATGCATGAATGAAAGAAAGAGGATAGCTAGCTGTATGCATGTTTCTCCGTGCTCATAAAAAAAAATCCAAACTCCCATAATTCCTCAGACCACCGTCTTCCAGTATGAGGCACTAACCTGCGGAACATTGGAGCTGGCCGTCACATTGCCTAGCTTCTTGCGTAGCTCGTCCAGCTCCTGCATGGACATCTTGGTGCTGGTGGGGGGGAGCGTGCAGCTGGTGGTGGAGGTCGTTGTGGTGTTGGCGGACGACTCCGCCCTCTCTTTGGCATTCTGCTGCAGACACTGGAGGGTCTAGGGAAGGATTAACATGAATCAAATCACTTGTTTAGGACAGGAAATGAATCAAACCAAATAAACTGAGAGTTGAGGAAGTACGTAAAACATTTAAAAAATACAAATCTGTACACATTAATAATAATAATAATAATAATAATACAACATATGCCACTTAGTGCAATTCTCTTGAGGCTGAAATGCTATTCATCTGCAGATAATAAGGGGAACATTTTTTTTTTAATAACCACCATTATAGGCCAAGCATTAACACAAAACAGAACCATACTAGAACTAGGCAGGTGTATTATATCTAGTGATAGAGGCTGAAGCAGGACATTTTCAGCGTTAAAGTGAATAATTACCTCTTTGTCCTCAGTCAGCTTGGATAGCAGATAGACCAGAGGGTCTAAATTGCGAACATTTTTTGACTTGAGCTCATCATACTTCCTCAAGAAGTCTTCAGGGGTTTTAGAAAACTCTGCAATTTTAACCTGTTAATAACAAAACAACATCACAACATAAACCACAAATGCAACTGAAAGTTCTCTTGACGAATAGCAATGTATTAATTGTAAAGGAGATACAAATAGAACTGGTATACGTTTGGGGTTAACGGGTAAAATTTTAAAACAGCAATGCAGCAACTGACTGCCTACCTTGGCACTGTGAGCAGAGACTGTTGTGGTGACATATGGAGTCCTGTGCTTCTGCAGCAAGTCTATGTATCCCTCTGCTCCATCGCCACCGCGCACATGAAGGAGGCTGAGCAACTCGTTCACGTCATGGTGGATCCTAAACTCACTCATGGTCCAGGTTGCTGAAATACAGCAGTGACGAAAATATGTTAAACTGACTGACAGCATGCACTGCCTGGTTATGGCATAGTCTACGCCTTATTAGCTACGACTAGCAAAAGCAAACAGGGAGGAGAAGTGGTCCACAGCATCTTCCCTGCAGGCTTCATCTTTCTCTACTTAATGCTGTGATAGGCGGCAATAGGTGAGGTGTGCTAGGCACTGTGTAGCTAACTGAAACTTGGCTAGCGTACCGATAGCGTTAGCAGCAGCAAGCAAATGGTTAAACCTGTAAACTGGTAAGCAGCGCGTTTTACCAGGAATAATCACGAAACATTAGTTTTATTGCATGCAAATAATTACAAACTTGTTTTAAGGACATCTTCAATATTTCTAATTCACCTGCCAGCAGAGTTAAGTAGATCCACAACACAACAAGGCGCCCACCTCCAGTTTAATCGCTCTTCTTCTCCTTGTTTTTACGATAGATTTAACGCAAGTTCAGCAAATTGTCCCCATCTAGTGGCACAATGTATCAATCACAAAATGTGTTATTTTTCGTCCGGATTTTTTAGTGATTTTATATCATCACTACCATAGTCCCTGATTTTATATAATCACTACCATAGTCCATGCCAAATCCAATAAACGCTCTACCCGAAATAACGATTTGACCGCAACACTCACTCAATCCTTGGTTGGCCCGACAAAATAAAAATATTTCAATCATATGTGCTGTATCTAAAATATAGTATGCTTATATCTGACAGGCCTTCGTGTAGTGGTATTTGTAATTGAATTATTTATTTGTTTGTTGGTGGTTTTATATAAAAAAAATTTAAAAAAACTATGAAGAAGCAGAAACAAGCGTGGCTTGTTTTCTTACACTCTTATTCTGGAACACAATGACATAACGGAAGTAAACAGTAATCACGTTACAACCCGGAAGAATTGTCGTCTTTCTCTGATTAACGCTTGAATAAACAAGAATGGCCAATTTGTCTCAGATGAAGATCTAGCACAATATGGCCAACGCTGCTTTGCGATTACAATAAATATTCGCGTCTTTTATCCTTTAGTGACGAGATCGAGGCGATCGAGTGCTTGCAGCAATTCCCTAATGCCAGTCGGCTTGTCGAATAAAAATCGTCCTGCTCTGTTTACAAATCGGGTAGGAAATTGTGTCCCTGCGGTATAGCTAATTGTCTGGCTGTTGTCGACGAAGAAAATATGGCAGAACTGCACGTAGTCGAAACTAGTATCACTGGCACTATAGAACAAAATGAACACCGCGACATTCGGGGGTCTGTTCGGCTTGCTTCTCCTACACTCATGCTCCCACCGCGGAGCAACCTGCCTAGTCCCGTGATGTCGAGTAGCACCAGCCGCTCTGTGTTCGGGTTCCCAGTTAAGAGCAACGCGAGTTCCCCGTCAGAACCAGCAGACAAGCCTGGATCGCGCTGGGTTCGACTTAACGTTGGTGGGACCTACTTCATCACAACGAAACAAACATTGTGTAGGGACCCTAAATCTTTCCTGTACCGACTATGTCAAGAAGATCCTGATTTGGATTCTGACAAAGTGAGTGGGTTCTGAAACAGAATTCCTGATGTTATTTGGTTTCATGACTTTACTGTTTTGCAAATCCATGTCTAACGCATATCTCACAGGACAACACTGGAGCTTATCTTATTGACAGGGACCCAACATACTTCGGCCCCATTCTGAATTACCTTCGACATGGAAAACTTATCATGGATAAAAATCTGGCGGAAGAAGGTATACATCGTAATCGCATGCCATCACTGCTCCACTCTGCGACCGCAGCGATATAAAGCATGTCCGCTCTTTTTGTGTAGGGGTTCTTGAGGAAGCAGAGTTCTACAATATAGCGTATCTTGTGAGGCTGGTAAAGGAGAGAATACGTGATAACGAGAACCGCACGTCTCAGGTACTTTTACAGGATACCAAATCATAGGCAATGTATTTGATTGTAAAGCACGTTGTTTATTCTGTACTACTGTTATGTATTGTACGTACCACGCCACGTGTTTTATCCCGTAGGGCCCCGTGAAGCATGTCTACCGAGTACTACAGTGTCAAGAAGAGGAGCTTACGCAGATGGTCTCAACCATGTCAGATGGCTGGAAGTTTGAGCAGGTAGAGGGAAATTAAGCCTTTCGTATTAATTGGTAAAGGTAATGTAACATACATGCATAACTTCTTTATTTTATTTTAAAGATTTAGGCCCTGGTTTTTCAAAATCTGTATTTGGATTTAAGATTAATAGGAATTTGTGATGGAGGAAAAAATCACAGTCACAGAACATTGGATAAATTGTTAAAATTCACCCTTTTATCATCACATAAGGTGCTCTTTTTAAAAATGTCTGCTAGGCAAAACCAGTATATTTTGGACGTATGTCTGCTTCTCATAGAAATCCCTCTAATAATAAACTGTAAATGGTCCTTTGTAGCAGCAGTAATATAATAACGTGTTCTTCTCTCATGCCCTCTTCAGCTTATAAGCATTGGCTCCTCTTACAACTATGGCAATGAAGACCAGGCTGAGTTCCTGTGTGTGGTCTCCCGGGAGCTGAACAACTCCACCAACGGTATTGTCATTGAGCCCACAGAGAAGGCCAAGGTGAGGGATCTGCGCTCTGCACCTCCTTAGGGAGCTACAGCATTCTTGTAATCCAGTGTGCGATGGCTGGTTACTGACCTGTGCCCCCCCCCCCCCACTTCCTTCCCCTCCTTTTGCAGATCCTCCAGGAGAGAGGCTCGCGGATGTGAGGAGATGCACCTCGGATCCTGAGCTCGATAAGGCTCTTTTCTATGAAACCACTTGACATTTTCTCCAGTTTTAGCCATGGTCCATGAATCCACCCTTCCCTAACCTGCTCCACCACCAAGCCCTCTCCTCTGGTGTGCCTTTCCATAGTGGTGGGGGGGGGGGGAGGGTTTCCCTTCCCTACAGTGCTGCGAGCCTTCCCCTTACTTGCCCTCTCCACCATAGGCTGTCATTAATTTGCAGGGTGCGATTTGACAGCGATTATAATACAATAATATTTGCAGAGCTTCTGAAGGCCGCTGCCATGGCAACTCTGGCTGCGGCCCAACTGTAGCCTCAACACGGACCCTCGGCGCAGAGCTATAAGTCATTATTCTGCTCACACCTCACAGCATTAATGAGCAGGAGGCTTGTTTTCCTTCTGCGTACATCGGTGACCGTCTCCTCCTCGGCACTCTCGGGAGGACGGTGAACAAACGAAGCCGGACACCGACGTTGATCACGCCAGCAATTTTAGTTTCCCAGAAGCAGGTCGGCATTATCTCCCCTGCCTCGTCCTCTCTTACCATCCTCAGCCAGATTACAAGCGTGAGAGGGGGGGGGTTTGTTTGACACGAGCCTCGACTCGGTTGGCTGAGGGGAGGCTGGGCGTTCCGAAGTTGTTCGCTACTGCTTCTCACCTCTCACTTGAGGGTTCCAAGGCCGCTTCTTATTTTCACAGCTGCAATTAGGATATTTCAGTGCAAACGAAAACAAGTGACTGAGAAAGACTAAACTACACCTGTGTACATTTGTCAAGGCATGTGAGGAAACTATATACATCTATATAGGCTAACGTGATGACGTTATATGAACAATGGAATGCAAATGGTGTAATAATCTATTTCTGTATCATAGTTGTTATATATTTGTGTATTCTGGAGGGTAATTCTATTTAAAGTGGGGGAAATATAAGTCTTCATAAACAGTTTTCCTGAAAGTTCTTCTCTAATGACAAAGGTGTGTGTGTGTCTGCAGTGCCTCTGCTGTTTGTCCATAGCTGAGATATCAGAATTCCCCTTGTTTTTGAGAAACATCTTCTGCTTTGTTTTTCTTGCATATCTTAAAATTGTAACCAGAGCTAATGAGATGTAAACTGTTTTTTTATGTTTTTTTTTTTATATCTATATTTGATGTTCAAAGATGGTTGTTGTCTTGAAAAGCCTACAAGAAGTACAGTAGCTGGGCCTTGGTCTACTGCCTCAAAACCCAGAAACCGCTCTCTTCCTGACCTTGTCATTATCATGACTTCTCTACAGCTGCATCTGTCGCAACTGTTAACACGCACACCAAAATGACTGTGTGTGGTCTCCCGGGAGCACATTTTCTGTCACGTGTCGCAGTTAGGGCAAGACAAAATATTGTTCTCACACTGAAGTAGCTGAGCCCGCTTCATAATCGAATATCTTGTGTAATTGAATGTGCCCAATGAAAGTTCGCATCAGCATCAGCTTTCTCATCTGTAGTGAGAATTTTGAAGGGAATCATTTAATGTACACTTGAACACATTTCCTCTATGCTAACAGATGGTACTGTATTAACTTGTTTGAGTTTATTTCTCTTAAACAGTTCTATATACAATATGAGATTTACATTTTTAGCATTGGTTGACAATATCGGACCACATATATATATATATACACACGATAATTTCAAGTTACATGCAAGATAATTCATGTTAAAATGTGAATGTTGTTGCAGATGTACTTACAGCCTAGTTACACAGGTATAAAGATAATGTCTGAACAATGTCTACACATCTAAACCCACTGTATGATTTTTGAAAGACTGACATCTCTTGATGGGCAACTACTACGAATGTGATTTATGTGATTTATTTAGCTGGTGTAGAACAATCTGATATGCCATTTGTTTGTATACAAAATACATATTTGGTGCAGTTATGTTATATCAGCATGAACAAGAAAAATGCATTTGTCACGATGTGACCATGTTCAGGCAGGCATCGGAGCTAGAACTATTTAGATGTGACATTTCGTTTGTCCTCTTCTGTGTGTTGTGCGGTTCTATTACCCTGATATGTGATCTCACCTTGCGTTGGGGCTGTTGGGGGGGGGGGGGGAGTTATTTCACCCCCTCTGGACCTCTCGTACACACCTTGTTTGCTCGGTTTCCATTGTGTCTATGTCCAGTGTTGTGCCTTTGACCTGTGTTGTGCACAGTTGTTGTCCCCTTTGTCATGAGGTGCCTGGAAAAAGAATAGAGAAACGTCCCAGGGTGACACACCTGTTTAACGTGGCCCATATGTTTTTGAGTTAAACCCACTCCCCTAAGAGAAGTTTTTTCTCCCCCACCTTGAAATGGCGTTCCTTTGCGATGGCTCTGCTCAGAGATGTGTCAAGTCAGACATGTCCACACAGTGTGGAATGCTTATAACTGACTAAATAGCAGAGGAGCAAGGAGCAAAACAATGTCCTCCTCTGCCTTTTAGGAAACGGCACTAATATAATTTGGCTGCATTGCTCCTTATTTGGGTTTTTGCTTTGAGTTGCATGTTTGTTAAGAGGCAATGAATATACTATACAAGGGTCCCCTTTTAAGGTGTAGACTATGTAACATTTGGAGCACTTAATCTTTCTCCTTTGTGAAGCTGAACTGACTTTTTATTTTGATAACCTAGATGAACATTGCAGTGTGAATACCTTGAGTTTTTAACTAAAGCAACTTTTTTTTTTAAAGATAAAAGTGTATGTTTGACAACTGCATTATAGCCTACGGATGTTAACGAATCTGCAAAAAAAAAAATACGTTGGCACGCAAAAAACACGAGCGCATGCAATGTTCTAGAGATTATGATGTTGTGTATTGGAATTTGTCTAACCTCTGTGGTTGTGCAAACTATGTGATGCATGGTGTGTGTGTGTGTGTGTGGGGGGGGGGGCATGGCTCTGTCTTAGGTGTACTGTAGATTTCCTATATGGAACAGTTGGTCTACAACTAGATGTGTTCTCTCAAAGTCATGTTATAATCCTGTTGTTTTTTTTGTTGTATTCTGTCATGCCAGTTGAACTTAACTGAAAAATTGCTAGTGCAAACATAAATTATACAAAATAACCAAACAATTTAAATCAGACTGTGGACCCTTACACTGAATATAGTGTTTATCTTACAGTATACCACAGGTCCATAAACACAAATATTTTCTAAATATTTCATTGCTGATGTCGCCAGTTGAAATGTAAACACTTGCATGCGGTTGTTGACATATCGCACCTGTGCACTCATTTAGACATATTGAAAATGGCACCTATAAAGTTATTTTGAGTGTGTTCATTTGTCAGCAGTATTGATGTCAAATGTACATTATCGATGGAGACTGGAGAAGCTCAAAAAATGTCCTTTTATTTTGTTTATATTTTTCAATTTTGTCTACCAATGCCTTTTCTGCAAATGTAACACTTTTCACAAAACCCAGTCTGGTTTTTAATCATAAAATGTGTCTGTTTTACAATGTGTGTGATTTGTGTGTTTGGTGGCCTTCCTTAGATATAACACATTATTTTAGGTGTGTCATAAGGATTTCCAAAGGACAGCCTATGATCCTCTTCTAAGCTTCATGTCATGATTACCTAAACTGGAAAGTTCCCCTTTTCCAGAAAAACACCTTAAATTATTTGAGGTGTGTCATCAAATCAATAGTTTTTCTATGCGACTGTACCCTTATCATGTCACATGCAAATGTAAACATTTGCATTCCAATGCATTCCAATTGTTTCATTCAGATGTGTGTGTATTATGGCTACATTATGCAACGGATAGGCATAATAAGGGCTCAGGGCAGGCCTACATCTCGCAAGCTTCCCCTCATGACTCCTCCCACCGTTTGCACGACAGTCTCTCTCTTCAGGGCAGTTTTATCGCAACCATAAAGGGTTTCAAGGATGTATGAGACAACCGAATGGAAAGGCGTTGTTTCAGATGGTGGCTGTAGCCTGTAATCAATATTAGGTGAGGGTTGGCTTATATTTTGTTCTAACTTGTTTGTTCGGAAATTTTCTGAGGAAAATGTTGTCGATGTCGTATTCAGTTAGGCTAATTTCTATGTACATTACTGTAGCTCAGATAATGGAAATGACTGAAGCAGCATCGACTGAAATGAAGAGAGATTGATTATTGATATCACTAATCACTATAATTCACTGTACTTTTTGGTAAGTGTGTTTAAATATGAAAGTGTGCGTGCGGTATAGGTTGTGTCAATAAGTCTGACTGGCAGACTACTTTCTGGATTAGGCTGATTGGCTGGAGGGCTAAATAGTGGGTTTTTTGGTTTTGTGTATTTGTGTGTTAACTGATTTGATGCTAAGTATTGTTGGTTATACAAAGTGTGCTGCTGTCAAGTGTGAGGTGAGGAGTCCAGGCTCTGATAATTTCCCAGGAACATCCTAGGAATTTCCCATGAATATGATGTTATATCAGCCATATGATATTCCCCTCTCCTTCCTACTAGTGCTATATGACAAAACACATCATGATAATCTAAACCAGAAAGTTCTGAACCCTGAGTCGTTTTTTGTCCTATATATCACAGGAATTACATTGAAATGGATGAGATCTGTGAACATTCAGCCTGCAGGACCGGAAAAACGTTCTTTTTGAGCCCAGCGGAAAATGACAACTCAAAATGGGACCAGCGATTGCCTCCACATGGAGCCCACCAAGGTCTCTGAACAGGCCAGCAGTGATGACCAGGAGCTGCCGGGAGAGGCCTTTGACTGTAACCCTGAAGAAGGGCAAAGGGATTGCTATGAACGCCGAGACTCGGCACCCATGCGCGGAGCGGTTACGGCCCCCGACGGGGGTTGGGGCTGGGTGGTGCTGGCTGCCACCATAGTAGTCCTGGCTTTGACCCTGGCGTTCCCTTCCTGTGTGGGGATCTTCTACACAGACCTGCAGAATGAGTTCCGTGCCACCAACAGTGAAACCTCTTGGGTACCTTCAATAATGACATCAGTGCTTCACGCTGGAGGTATTGTTTACTTGAACACTAACCGCACTGTTGTCAATCAGACTCTGCACAAAATAATGAATGTACACAATATACAGTATATCCTCATATAATATACGTTTTATAAATGTATGCTGCTTAAGACTGCTTCCCAGGCTGCAGATGTTTGCTATCCTGTTGCTAGTTCTGCGTACTAAATCATCAATCGTCTAAATCATAATGGTGTTGATTTTATTTAATTGGTTTATAAACATTTTAAACTTATTATCTAGAACTCAAAAAGAGAAATTAAACAGGGAACAGAACTGTCAAGACAACAAAGCCTGCGACTTTATCAGACTACAGTGGAACGAGTGGAGCTGTGGAACGTGCGATAACTCCCTAACCATATTGGCCTTAGTGCCCTGGGAGGCCGTGGTTCAAATCTGGTCATCTGTGGTCATTTCCAAACTATTTTCGATATGTCTTCCTCTCGTTTTCCTCGTTTCTCGCTACTACACAAGTAATAGACAAGCAATCACCATCACTGCCGGTGTTCTGACGATTTGTGCTTCCTCGACATACTGCGCATACGCACAGCCGTTATTGCGTCATTTTCGCTATGTTTGAGACTTTTGTGCTACCGTAATCTGGATTTCTGGAGTATGCATCTTTTTAAAAAATGTCTTCTTGTAATTGTAGGCTACTTGAAGAATATGATTCGGTTAACGTTATTATTTACAAAATGTTAACCAATTCACACCATTAACAACAACGAAAAGATTGTTTAGGATGCCAATTTCTGAAAGGCGTGAAGGTACAAGTGCAATGTATGCATGCAACAATAACAATCTTTTTTTATTATACTGTGAGAGTTATAATTGTATGGGATCTTGGAAATGGGAACACTGAATCCCATAAAGTTATAACACTCACAGTTTAATGTGACAAAAAAAGTTTCTTATTGTTCCATACATTGTACACAGAACTTTATGCCTACATACTCTTTAGGGAATTGGCATAGGGAAATTACAAATATTTCTAAATGATCAAATTGTTCCTTGCCAAACTTTTTTGGTTATCCTTGAATAGAAATGCCAAAGTTGTAAAACTGTAACTGACATACATACCTCAACTCTTACTAAAGTACATTGGTATGGAAACAATATAGTGGCTTTACATCGCGTTGCATTTGCCCTGAGTGGTTTGAGTGAGCTGGCGTGATAGTTGGCATGTAGAAAAATGCTTACATAATAATTGACAAACACCGGTGTTTTCTAGTGGTAATATGTGTATTTGACAAACATGTATGTTGATGATCATGGTAGAGGTGAATATTGATAGGTAAAATCGGTTAGACCCAGAAGGCTTTATTTGGGCATGGGAACCTCTCGAAACTGACGTACATCTTTGTAGGTCTATAGGGAGCTTTAATCAATTTTAAAATAAAAAAACACATGGCACAGAAATGGCATTAGAAATGCTTAGGTCATATTAAAGCAGCTACCAACCTCAGATAAAATGTCTACCAGAGGTTTCATGAAAGCAGATACGGATTTAAATATTTAAATTTTACAATAATTGCTATGTCATTCCAGTTCATGGCTGCAGTATGTTACAATGAAGAGCGACGAGGGCCAAGTTTGCCATTGGGCACATTTAACAGTATATGACAGGAAGAGTGTTTGTTGTGGGAGGATGAGGCACAGTGTTCTGCAACAATGTCCAATTAACAGAAGAAAACTATAGCAATTGTGGGTCTTATCTGGAGCACTATCATAAAACTGATAACAGAATGGTATAGAACGTCTAGACCAGGGGTGCCCAATCCTGGTCCATTATCAGGCTGCTAACGACCCATTCACGTGAATTGGGTGTGTTGGAGCAGGGAGACATCTAAAACATGCAGGGCAGTAGCTCTCCAGGACCAGGGTTGGGCACCCCTGGCCTAGGCATTCGAGAACACCCTCAGTGGCTAATCTGTAAATAGCATCTGTATTAAATCACAGGCAGAACATTTGCTTAGACAAGCGTGAGTCTAGAGCAGGGAGTGAAGGGAGAGGACTGCACTGGATCCCAGTCTAGTTTAAACGTCCCCTTGCAATACTGTAACACTGTGTGTAAAAGATAACACTATCAACCTAAAAACCTAGATACTAGGTAGCAAGTGACTTCTACTCGGGGTGGAGGGCTGGCTTTCTACTGTTCTACTGAACCATAACCTTGGTTTTGGAAGAATTCAGAACTATATTGAGCGTGTGAAAGGCCAGTTGTATTTAATTAAAGCAATACTCGATAGCATCCATCCATCCATCCATCTTCATCCGCTTATCCGGAGTCGAGTCGCGGGGGCAGCAGCTTCAGCAAGGGACCCCA
>JAODTR010003235.1:0-12957 GCA_025399935.1 Amblyopsis rosae
TCACTGTTCGACAGGTGAGGTGGAAACAGAGATACACTTCCTCCTTAAATGCAAAGCATTTAGTGAAATAAGAAATTGTTACTTTAATAAATTAGAATCTGAAATAACAGGCTTCAAAGAACTAAATGAGTTCTCAAAATGTAAAATACTACTAGGAGAATGTGAGAAGACATGTCTCGCTGCCAAATATGTGTTTGCATGCCACAACCTGAGGGACAGTGAATAACCTTTATGAGCGCACGCACGCACGCACGCACACACACACACACGCACACACCACGCGCACACACACACACCACACACACGAGTAGTTTTGCTACTAATATGGGGTATTGACTATATAAGTTATGTTACATTGATGTTCATGTTATGCTCTGTATACTGTCCAAATTGTATGGAACAGTTATGTAAATGTACAGATTGTTGGACAACCTGTATTTTAGTTTGTTGCTTTGTTTTGTTTGTTACGCTTTGGCAACATTGTTTTTAAACCTTCATGCCAATAAAGCTAAATGAATTGAGAGAGAGAGAGAGAGAGAGAGAGAAGGAGAGGGAGAGAGAGGGAGAGAGAGGCGTGGATGTGCAATAATATTACCTCACACTCCCTCCCGCACTCTAGGACAGGTTATCCGTTCAGGTTATTGCTGAGGAGAACATTCTTTCTAATAGAGAATTAAAGGGTAAATCCTTTCTTAGAGACTGTAATGCCGGTGGATAATCTTTGCGATAAACTCCGCACTCCGGAGCAACATATGATCTTGAGGACTGCCAGAGATTGCTGTCACTCATATGCGAACATCTTCACCCAGCAGGTATGTCAGATTTCTCCACGTACATTTTGATTATGATGAAGATAAGCTTTGATCTCAGTAGAGCTCGTTAACAACATAATCTGTGTGTGTGTGCGTGAGCGTGTGGCTTTACAGTATAGGCCTATGTTATTTATTAGACCATTATGCATGCTGTTATATATAAACATGTAATAGACGTTTGTTAAATTAATCAACCATTCAGCCTATAAAACATCACCAGAGACATTTTAAGATGGGGAAGTCTTTTGGGAATCTGGTCAGTTTACAATAAAAAATGGAGGAGAGATGAATGGGAGAGAGGAGAGGGGGGGGGCAGAGGATGGAGGAAAATACAGGAAAAGAGGGAGAAAGTGATGGAGGAAGAAAGAGAGAAAAAAGAGGGAGATAGCGAAGAGGTATAAATACAATATAAATTGTAACGAGAGAGAGAGAGAGTTAGAGAGCGAGAGGTAAAGAGAGTATAGAGAAAAAGAAAGAGAGAGATAGAGAGAGCGGCAGAGAGGTTCAGCAGGAGGCCAGTATGCGGCCGCTACATTCTCGATGAAATTACATTTGAGATGGCCTGAGGCCCCACCTTTCAAAGACTGCTGGGGTAAACTGAAGATGACTGGTTAATGGAATAACGCCTATTGTTCTGACAGAGATGCTTGCACTAATTCAGACTCTCCTTGTCCTCTTGTGACATTGTTTATCACAGAATACTGGCAAGACTGACAGACGTCACCTAATTAACATCACAAGTATACATGCTAAACGAGGCAAACCCTGTTTTGTACAACACCCATCCTTTAATATTTATAACATGAATATAGCAGCAAACAACTATTTTATCTGTAAATACTGTGGTATACTTGTGTTCTGAGCAGAGAATAAGATGTTAGTAGTGTGTGTGTGGCCCATGGATTTGTCTTCCTCTGACATGCTAATGTGCTTAGTGTGTCAACTAGTGGCAGAAGGTCATACTGCGTCACTTTAAGTTTTACATCCACTGCAGGGTTGCATTGTGTGAGCAATCCCCACCGTGTCTTTGGGGTTGCTCTGGGCACAGCTTCTGTTCTTTCTGTAACGTGCCACGATTATCGCCTTATAGATGCAGCTGGCTGTGAGATTAGCTTCTGCTAGCGTGGAGGAAACGTGCCTTTTAGCACCCAGAATGTCAAGTAATTCAAAGTTGGACTGCAGGCTGTGCGCCTCTGCAGTTTTGGACAAAAGGAAGCGCAAAGCCAGTTTCTCCTTATACAGCAAAGAAGACACTTCAGCCCACAGCTTAGCTGGCCTTGTGGAAATGTAAGCATTTACATTTTGAATTCCACAGAGCAAAAGCCAATTATTTTCCTAGGCTATACTGTATAGTACAGTGTGTGACTGAAGATATGCAGAGAAGGCGTAGTCCCACATTTTACCCAAATGTATTCATGAACTCTTTCATGTTTCCATTAGTAAGTAATGAACAAAGTCTTTTCATTTTTTAATTCTGATTTCTTAAGGAAGAAAGGATTAGTTTAATAAAGTAAACATTGACCAGGATAAGCAGAGATCCAGGGAAGACATGCTGTGTTTTGAGGGCACTATAACGCACCATTAATAGGATCGGCATGGTGTCCATAGGGGGTGGGATGGGGGGAAGAGGGGCAGCATAGCGAAACAAGCATGCGAGTGCAGCTCCTGAATGACTTGTGAGGGTATGGTCACATATCAGGGAGTAACCGTTTCATTGCCATTCTTTGTTGTTTTATTAGGCCTCGGGGAAGACCCAGGACTAGGTGGAGAGATTATATCTCCACATTGGCCTGGGAACGCCTCAGGATCCCCCAGTCAGAGCTGGATAATGTGGCTCGGAGCTGCTGCCCCCGCGACCCGACTACGGATAAGCGGATGAAGATGGATGGATGGATGATGGATGTTATTTACATTTAGCAAATGTTTTATTCACCCTTTCACTCAAATAGACCAGCCTCCTGAAAGCCCTATAGGAGGTGTGCCCTAAATCAACCAATCAGAGACCAGCCTCCTGAAAGCCTTGTGTTATGGTATGGTCACAAATACTCAAAATGAACCTACAGTCTTTCTTTGTTGAGAGAACTTACACTGCTGAATACGCTGCCTTAACCAACAGCAGAGACATTTGTGGTTGACCCCACAGGGCTGCAGTTGGCTGCAGTTTTCTTAGAAAGCCAGGATGGAGAAGAGACATTGGTTATTGTGGTGTCTAACCATAGATCTATTCATTATGTCTAACTGGTTTAATACAGTGTCCCTATAAACTACATTTCTGTAGTCACTCTTGTCTTGACCACTCGTGTTGTGTGTGTGACCAACAGTGTTGGGGAGTAACTCATTACTAGTTACTGTATTATTATTACTTTTTTCAGTAACTAGTAGTGTAACAAATTACTATAACAATTACTAATCCATGTAATGCTGCATTACTGCGTTACAAGAATGAGACCCCGTCCCCTCTCCCAGGTCTTATGAAGCCATGCCTTTATTATTTTGCTGGTCCTAGCAAACTTAGGGTAGGCTAATTAAACCTAGCTAATTTAGGGTAGGCTAATTAAACATAGCAAACTTAGGGTAGGCTAATTAAACCTAGCTAATTTAGGGTAGGTGAATTGAACCTAGCTAACTTAGGGTAGGCTAATTAAACATAGCAAACTTAGGGTAGGCTAATTGAACCTAGCTAACTTAGGGTAGGCTAATTGAACCTAGCTAATTTAGGGTAGGCTAATAAACCCTATCTTATTTAGGGTAGGCTAATTGAACCTAGCTAATTTAGGGTAGGCTAATTGAACCAGCCTGTCAATCATCTGGTTTGAGAGGCTGCAATGTTTTCACCTTGGCTGATTGTTGACTCATAAGGTCTGTTAGCATTAGCCTTCACACAGCCACCCTGCTGGCGGGCCAATCAGGATGGGGGTGTCACGCCGACGTCCCGCGGCGGGGCCGCGCCTTCCGCTCAGGCGCGCTCTCGCTCGTCTTTCCCGGAATACTGAGAGCTGATCAGTGACAGTTGGCAATCAGGGCCTCCCACACCTGTCCCTCGTCTGGTGATTGTGCCCCTGTCCTTATATGTTCAGTTTGTGTTGCCCGTTGCGGGTTATTATATGTGATCTGTTTACGTTCTTGATTAAATGTACTTTATTTTAATGATTATACTCAGTTGTCTTTGTAACACATTACAAGTCAAGCTTGTTTCAGAATGGTGGGAGAGCTATAGACAAGGCGATCTAAACAGTTGTAGCAACGCCGATTGGTAATTAAGCTCTGTCCAATAGTTTCAAAATGAACCAGAGGTCGACTCTACACCCAGAAGGAGGATATGAAAGCAAACACTTCCAAATGGAGCATTACTAGACCTTATTAACAAAGTGAATTTTAGATCTGGCTACACCAGGCTAGGCTTGATTTCCCATGCCAAAGCGTTATTCCTTAACTCACCTCTGAGATCAACATGTGATCCAGTGGGTCTCTTGCTGCAAGAAAACCCACAGAATGTGCTGCTCTCCCGGCCAGCAGAGTTGGCTCAAGGCCCTGGCAACCAGCGCTCAGTGATGGAATATGAATGGTATTAGCTGCAGGCTGTTGCCATGGTGTTGGATTTATTTACTGCACATTAACCCACAGACTTCCAAACAGTGAGTGCATGTTTGGCTGTCATATTAGTGTCTGTCTTATCATAAAAAAAAAAACATTTACACTGGCAGACTAAAATGAACCAAGTGTAGCTGTTGGCATAAGAACATCCAGGAGTGCCACAATTTATGGTTTAAATAAAATAGCATACATTGTGCAGTGATTAGATGATTATTAATGAATCGGCCGACATGTTTTTCTTTTTACAATTCAAAGCGGTCTATGTAAAATAGTTTTTGTGTGTTCTGATTAATGCTATAAAACCACAACATAGCCTAATAATCTGCATTTCCCTCTAATACAGACAAAATATGTTTAATGTGAATTAAACATAAATTATGGAATGACCAGTTGTGGGTATATCTTACTACTCACCTTCAAAAACAGAAAATAAGAAAATAGTCTTTATAATAAAATATGTTTTTATGTATTTGATCTGCTTGAATTACCATGTCAAATTAAAGACTTTTTTGTGTCAGATTATATATCATATAATATAGTAGCGCACTCGTCCCAGTTAAGAGGTATGCCCACACTGCTTTCCCCAACAGTAGGTGGCGATAGTGCCCTCTAAGATTATTGGAAGTTGAACGAAGAAGAGACTCACACGTGGTTTAGCAATGGCGCTCTACAGTGTTGTTTTTCACGGAGGTTCCACGAGTTAATAAAAATTTTTGTTTTTATGCGTTTTTCCAATTAGGTTTATATTCCAAGTAGGCTTAGATTGTTTTAGAGCTAAATTAGAGTGGATCGTCGTTAGAATGGCCCAGAGAAAGAAGAAGTTTACAAAGAAAAAGAGACATTCTGGGAACAGGGAGGCCGATTTGGATTCTGATGGTGGAGAATTTGAACTGGCAGCAGCAGTTAAAGATGACGATGTAAGCAATTCTAGTGTAAAACTTAATTTGTTATGTTATAATTAGTATCTGGCTCTCTCGTTGACGGACGTTCATTACTTGAATGAACCTCGTAACGGTACTGCTATTTGTTGTTCGTCCCAGATTGGCAGAAAGTTGCCATGTTTTCCGACCACCGCCGACTACCCGTCAGACGTGGAGCCTGACACCAGGGAACTGGTCAGGCTCCAAAATAAGAAGAAAAAGAAATCTGGTGGTTTTCAATCCATGGGTGAGAACGTGTTGTGTTTAAGGCATATACGAACGGTTTTGGGCCGTGCTGGGTGTTAGTATAGTGTAATAAATGACAATATGCGCAGTCTGCTCTAAATGACAACTCCGTAAAGCAGGGGAGAAACTATTGGTTGGGGTGTTTAAAATAATTTGCTTTAGTAGTATTGTTTTGTGTTTTCAGGCCTCAGTTATCCCGTGTACAAAGGGGTAATGAAGAAGGGGTACAAGGTCCCTACTCCGATCCAACGGAAGGTAAAAGAAGCATCTCCAGCAGAAGGAACATTTACTACCATAAGCACCATTTGATGTAGTGCAATGTCATGTCTGCCTCAGACCGTTCCAGTCATCTTAGACGGCAAAGATGTGGTTGCCATGGCGAGGACGGGCAGCGGTAAGACGGCAGCCTTCCTGGTGCCCATGTTTGAGAAGCTGAAGGTCCCCCAAGCCCAGACGGGAGCCAGGGCACTAATCCTCACCCCCACCAGAGAACTGGCCCTGCAGACCATGAAGTTCACCAAGGAGGTGGGGGTCGCTTAACCAGACACGCCAGATGGTTCGTTGTTACACACACGACCATCTGGTTTCTTACACACACACACACACACACACACACAACCATCTGGTTTGTTACGCAAACGTGACCATCTGGTTTGTTGTTACACACACACAACCATCTGGTTTGTTACACAAACGTGACCATCTGGTTTGTTGTTACACAAACAGCCATATGGTTTGTTGTTACACACATGACCATCTGGTTTTTAGACACACACACACATCTGGTTTGTTTTTAGACACAGATGCAACCATCTTGTTAGTTACACACAACCATCTGGAAAGGCTGTACATTGAACCTGTTTAGAAATTGGCAGGTGCTGTCAAAGTATTTTCTCTGTTAATATATAGTGGAGTAATTGTATTCTGGGCAGATAATGACATGTTAGTGTCTGTATATATATATATGTGTGTGTGTGTGGCACGGATTAGTGGGCCACACTAATCCGTGATTCTGATTATGACACTAATAAGTGATTCTGATTGTGTTTTTAGTTGGGAAGATTTACTGGCCTCAAAACTGCCTTGATCCTGGGTGGTGACAGGTGAGTTGTCTCTGTTTTGTTTCCGCTCTTGTTTTTGTCCTAAATCTTAGATGTTTTTATTTAAATTTATTTATTTCCCCCACACACACACCCGAGGGGATTTTAATTTCTCTCTTTTATCTTTTATTTTTTGTAAATTTTTTTTATCAGAATGGACGATCAGTTTGCTGTTCTCCATGAAAATCCTGACATGTAAGTAGTGCTCTTGCTTTGACACCAACCGCATCTGTCTGCTCAGTGACGCGTGTAACATACTTACTGGTCCCCAGAATCATCACACTGAGTGACGCGTGTAACATATTTACTGGTCCCCGCAATCATCATACTGACGCGTGTAACATATTTACTGGTCCCCAGAATCATCGGCACGCCCGGCCGTCTCATGCACGTGGTCCAGGAGATGAACCTGAAGCTCCAGGCTGTGGAGTATGTGGTGTTTGATGAGGCTGACAGGTGAGCCCCGGGATGTAAACGATGCACTGTAGTCGCTATACTGTAAGTAAGCTACAATAAGTACGCTAATACTTATAGTTGCTGTAGTTTGTAGTTGCTATAGTTACTGTATTAGTAGTTACTGTAGTTTACTGTAGATTGCAGTTGCTGTGGGTAGTGTAGTTTGTAGTTGTAGTTCGGTGTGATTAATGCTCGCTGCTCTCCTTAGGCTTTTTGAAATGGGTTTTGCCGAGCAGCTCCAGGAGATAATCCGCAGGCTGCCAGACACTAGACAGACTCTCCTGTTCTCTGCCACCCTGCCGAAGCTGCTGGTTGAGTTTGCCAGAGCAGGTGAGAGTATTAGGCCTGCTGTGCAAGGCTGTTGCTGTAGTTGCCCTCTTGTTGACGAGCAGAAGCTAACCGATCAGCTGTGTTGTTTCCAGGGCTGACGGAACCAGTGTTGATCCGTCTGGACGTGGACTCCAAGCTAAGTGAACTCCTCAAGGTAAAACTTAGCCTTATTTAGTCCTTCTAGGCATGTCTGCCCATTTGGCAGCCATCTTGCAGGTATTAGGAAGGATGAAGACTGTAAGTGGTCTGTCTCCTCTATATAATGTCTCTGGTACTTCTCCCATAGAGTTTTATTGAGGACTCTCTAAGAGGTCTGTCTCCTCTATATAATGTCTCTGGTACTTCTCCCATAGAGTTTTATTGAGGACTCTCTAAGTGGTATGTCTCCTCTATATAATGTCTCTGGTGCTTCTCCCATAGAGTTCTATTGAGGACTCTCTAAGAGGTCTGTCTGCTCTATATAATGTCTCTGGTACTTCTCCCATAGAGTTCTATTGAGGACTCTCTAAGTGGCCTGTCTCCTCTGTATAATGTATCTGGCTTCATGTTGAACTGTCAGTCAAAGAGAGTCGTTTCCCCCTCCACCACTTCTTCCATCCAGTTGTCTTTCTTCCACCTCCGGACTGACGACAAGCCCGCCCTCCTGCTCCATCTTCTGAGGAACGTGGCGAAGCCCCAGGAGCAGACGGTGGTGTTCGTCGCCACCAAGCACCATGTGGAGTATCTGAAGGAGGTGACTTGCAAAATGGCCGCCTCTGTTTGCCCTTGTGCTCTACATAGTACATTTTTTTAAATGGGGTAAAAATGAGAATACTACATATAATACAATACACCGTTCTGAAATAATTAAAAGCTGCAAAGCTTTGTGATTGAGGGCTGAGCTGCTCCCGTGTTAGTATTTAGACATACAGTGGATATAAAAAGTCTACACACCCCTGTTAATATACCAGGTTTTTGTGATAAATCATGTCAGAACCTTTTAATAAGACCTATAATGTGAACAATTCAATTGAAAAACAAACTGAAATCTTTGAGGGGGATGGGGTGAGGTTAAAAATAAAAACCTTACAATGGAATTCACAGAACCATAGTTATCAGTACATCTAATTAGCTCACCTGATGGAGCAATGCTTTTGTAACACCTAGGTTGTAAGTTCAAAACCACAGTGCTTCAAGTGTTTCTTTTTGACCCTGGTGTCTAGCTGCTGTTCACAGAGGGCATAGAGTGTGCCTACATCTACAGTGCCCTGGACCAGACCGCCAGGAAGATCAACATCGGGAAGTTCGTCCACCGCAAGGCCATGGTGCTGATTGTCACAGACGTTGCCGCTCGCGGTATAGACATCCCCCTGCTGGACAATGTCATCAACTACAACTTTCCCTCCAAACCCAAGCTGTTCCTGCACAGAGTTGGTGGGTTGACCGAGTTTACCTGGCTCTGCTCAGCCTGTGGTTTCTATGGCAACTGATCATGTTGCCTGATTTATTTAAATATTATAATACTGTATAGTTATATATCACATAGTTGTCAATAGGGCTGGGCGATATGGCCAATTGTTTATTTTTAGATTCTTGTCTTTTGGACATACAGTATATGTGTACTATCATATAGCTGTACAGTATGTGTGTACTATCATACAGCTGTACAGTATGTGTGTACTATCATACAGCTGTGCTGTATGTGCATTATCAAATAACCTGCACGGCTGTTTGAGCCGTGCAGGTGGCGGGCTTGATAGATCGACTGTGAGAGACCCTAGCAACGTGACCATGTGGCTCGATGGTCGCCATGCACAGTAAAGCCTAATCTCTCTGCCTTGTCTCCCAGTAAAGGGTAGATGCAACCTCAACTCTGCTTTGTCTCCCAGTATAGAATAGCTAAAGCCTGACTGGTGTCTCCCAGTAAAGCGTAGCTAAAGCCTGACTGGTGTCTCCCAGTAAAGCGTAGCTAAAGCGTGACTGGTGTCTCCCAGTAAAGCGTAGCTAAAGCGTGACTGGTGTCTGTCTCCCAGTAAAGCGTAGCTAAAGCCTGACTGGTGTCTCCCAGTAAAGCGTAGCTAAAGCCTGACTGGTGTCTCCCAGTAAAGCGTAGCTAAAGCGTGACTGGTGTCTCCCAGTAAAACGTAGCTAAAGCCTGACTGGTGTCTCCCAGTAAAGCGTATCTAAAGCCGACCTCTGTCTTGTCTTTTCCCGGCCAGGTCGCGTGGCACGTGCGGGCCGCAGCGGCGCGTCCTACAGCCTGGTGTGTCCAGACGAGGTTCCCTATGTCTACGACCTCCACCTGTTCCTCGGCAGGCCCCTTCAGCTGGCCACGCCTGAACACCCACCTGGTAAGCGTCACTGGTGGGAGGGTGTGTTGGAGGTACCTGTCACGCGCAACTGAGCTACTGTTGGAGTGTGTTGCAGTCATCAGACTTTTAATTATATTAAACTATTAAATTATATTTTTACAAAACGATTAAATTCACATGGTAAAACACCATAGAATGTGTTTTTCTTTTTTCCAATACAGTACATTACAGTACTGTCCTAACTTTTTTGGAATTGGGGTTGTAACTACATGCTTTTATTTCATTTGTTGTGGGTCAGATGAAGGGTCTGCCTGTTTAAAAGAAACCGAAAATAAAAGCAGATGGTTTGTATTTCTATAAATAATCTTTACTTAATTACACATGAACGGTTTTGATAATCACGAGAGGTTGTTGGTTTTCCGACGAGCAATTAAGCACAGTTTGTGTAGTTTTCAGAGGCGATGCTGGTTAAATGCCAAGGTTCCCACTAGTCATGGAATATCATGGAAATGTTAAGAAGTCTATTGCCGACATGGAAAAGCTCTGGAGTTTTATAATTCCTTGTGTCAGCCAATCACGGGACCCTTAAGAAGCAGTCCATCTACTGTTTACCACACAAGCTAAACTCCCCTCAACCCCCCCCACCCTCCAGATGCGGACGGCGTGTTGGGCCGCGTGCCCCAGAGCATCCTGGATGACGAGGGCGCCCAGCTGCTGGTGTCCCACGAGGCCTCTCTGGACCTGCAGAACACGCAGCGCGTGTCGGAGAACGCCTACAAGCAGTACCTGCGGTCGCGGCCCGGCCCCTCGCCAGAGTCCTTCCGCCGGGTCAAGAACTCCGACCTCGGCGCTATGGCTGTGCACCCGTTGCTAGGTGACTCCCGCCGCGGCAACACCAGATTGTTGTTGACTACCTGGTCGGGGGCCGCCTGCGATACCTTTTCTGACCACTAGGGGTTGACAGATCACCTGTAGAAACTCCTTGACTAAAGGATAGCGCTGGGTGAACCTTCTCTGCTGCAATAGTATTTGTATCAGACTTATTAATATACATACTGTATGTCTTTAGCGTGTGAATATACAGTTGAAAGTTCAAGTTAAATGTTGAAAAAAGGGAAAAAAATATATATTTTAAATATTTTCTATGAACAAATAAAATATATATTTAGTAATAGCTCAAATAAAATGTGAACAGTATTATGACCTCTTCCAACAGTTATTTAAAGAGTGCCAAATTAACAATTTTGCAATATCGTTATACATTAAATATGTAGAGTTATCGCCCAGCGCTGCTCGGGGGGCAGGGGGAGGGGCTAATTAGCGTCTGACGTCTCTGCCTGCTCTGCTTTTAGGCTCGGGCCTGGAGAAGATGGAGCTGGAGCGGCTGCACATAGTGAACGCCATCAAAGGCTACAAAGCCAGATCTGTGAGTTGCGTCACATCTCTATTGGGTGGCGGGGAAAAGGGGAAGGTTGGGGGGGGGCTTGATGGAGAGGAGCTGTCCTCAGCAGCAGCTGCACCACCATCAGTTTTGGATACAGATCTGAAGCACGTCAGTGTTTGGACAAAGCGAGCGTACCACCACCTTTAAGTGTCGGTTTATGTTCCAGGACGGTAGAAGTACCAGATTATTTTTTCAGCATACGGAATAGTACGCTAGAGGAGCTAGATAGGAGATATTTGGTGAATTTGACTAAATGTTGTTAGCATGCAATCGCTGACTTATACCTGCGACTGTAAAATAGTGAAAAGGTAAAGTCAGCTATTTTAAGATAATTGTAAGATAATGCACACTTTGTCAAATTCACCAAATATCTCCTTTGCTATCTTCTTGTGCTGAAGAAACAATGCAGTACCTCTACACAGCCCTGATTCTACTGGCTAGAACCAGATGAAGTGTCGTGCGTACCGGCTAGAACCAGATGAAGTGTCGTGCCTACCGGCTAGAACCAGATGAAGTGTCGTGCGTACAGGCTAGAACCAGATGAAGTGTCATGCATACTGGCTTTTATCGTTCCCAGACCATCTTTGAGATCAACTCCAGCAGCAAGACGGCGGCCTGCGTTGTGATGCGCGCCAAGCGCTCCCGGGACTGCCGGCTGGTGGAGCTCTTCAGCCACAGGAAGCTGGAGCAGGTGGCCGAGGGCAAGCTCCACCAGGCCTGCACCGCCCCCGCCCGCCACCGGGGAGGCGCCGCGGGCAGCGGGGACGACGGGGAGGATGAGGTGCTAGAGGCAAGTGACTTCACTGAAAGAGGACACAATGCCCAACATTAGATTCTGTGGTCGTTTTAAAAAACCAGCTCAAGACGCAAGCTTTTTATTAGCAACATAGTGTTAGGTTTTTGTTTTCTATTATAATGGACTTTTATTTTGTACAGTGTAGGATTTTATTTATTTGCATTGCTTTTACTGTACAGCACTTGGTGACCTTTGTGTGTGAAACAATAGGCTGTAACCGCCAATAGACAAACACCTAGCTTTCACATGGACCACACGCCAGAGGGTAACTAGCGGTACGGCAGGATGGTGTCCGGATAAGTCCACGTACCTATTATGTAATAAAAATATAGTTCTTAGGGTTGGATTACAAATTAGTAAATGTGTTCTTTCTATGTGTGAAATGTCTGTGCTTCGTTTCAAATGGAAACGCTGGAAATGTTCTGTTAATTGTCGTATTTGCTTTCCCCACCAGGGGGTGTTCTCTGAGGTGGTGGGTGGCAAGAGAAGGCGGCCCCAGGAGGGCGAGGAGCCCAGAGCCAAGAAGGACAAGCGGGCGGCCAAGGACGAGGAGCACTACATCCCCTACAGACCAGCGGACTTCAACTCTGAGAGAGGGTGAGGGTCGGCCTGGAAAGCCTAGAAATCATTACGGATGTGTCCGACTAGCAACTGAGCTGTAATGGAAAGGCTCTTTCAAACAACTTGGCAGTTGATTGGATGAACGAACCATCTGGTCGTTTTCGCTGCATCGTTTTAATAGCTATGCAGGCGTGGTTTGGGTGTGCCGACAGCGAAAACGACCAGATGGTTCCTTGATACATGTGTTGTGAGCAGAGGGTAGTGTGTGTGATACATGTAATGTGTTGGGAGCAGAGGGTAGTGTGTTTGATACATGTGTTGGGAGCAGAGGGTAGTGTGTTTTATACATGTGTTGTGAGCAGAGGGTAGTGTGTTTGATACATGTCTTGGGAGCTGAGGGTAGTGTG
>JAODTR010003236.1:0-12956 GCA_025399935.1 Amblyopsis rosae
AGAGAGAACCAGAGAGAGCACAAATAAAGCCCAGCGGAAGCTCAGGCAGGACACAAGTCACGCTAGCTGGATCGTCAACTGACAGACCAGAGAGAGAGAGAGAGAGAGAGAGGCTCAATGATGAAGGGGTCCCCGCTGTCTTTAACTATTATTGGTTTCCTCTTGTATTTCCCAACACTGTGTTGACTCGGCACACTCCTAGATCCCCTGTGGCTTAACAGTATGTGGTTTACTGTAACCTACACACACGCACGTACGCACGCACGTACACACACACACACACGTTATATGCCTACAAAAAAACATTGTGCAGAATTGTTATGATTTACACAAGGTTAGCTTTATGTAAACTGTGTGTTTGTGTGTGTGTGTGTGTGCGTGTGTGTGTGTGTGTGTGTGTGTGTGATAGCTAGCCAATTCTACAATGCAAACACTAACCAACATATAACAAAACAATACAGTAAAAATCCCTTGTGTGTGTGTGTGTGTGTGTCTGTGTGTGTCTGCATGGACGTGTGTGTGTGTGCGCGTGTGTGCGTGTATGTGTGTGTGCGTGGGCGTGTGTGTCTGTGTGTGTGCATGCGTGCGTGTGCGTGCGCATGCGTGTGCGTGGACGTGTGTGCATGGACATGTGTGTCTGTGCGTGTGCACGTGCGTGTGTGTGTGTGTGTGTGTGTGTGCGTGTGTGTGTGTGCGTGAACGTGTGTGCGTGTGCGTGCGCATGCGTGTGCGTGGACGTGTGTGCATGGACATGTGTGTGTGTGTGTGCGTGGACATGTGTGTATGGACATGTGTGTCTGTGTGTGTGCACGTGCGTGTGTGTGTGTGTGCGTGGACGTGTGTGCGCGTGCGTGTGTGTGTGCGTGTGTGTGCGTGGACGTGTGTGTGTGCGCGTGTGCGTGCGCGTGCACGTGCGCGTGTGTGTGTGTGCGTGGACGTGTGTGCGCGTGCGTGTGTGTGTGCATGGACGTGTGTGCATGGACGTGTGTGTGTGTGCATGTGCGTGCACGTGCATGCGTGCGTGCGTGAGTGAGTGAGTGAAGCACTGAAGGATGAGAGGAGTAGAGTAGAGAATACAGCAGCTGTTGGATGGTGAAGAAACAACAAGCCTGTGTAAATGTGGGCCCTAAACACATTGCTCCCCTAGGCCCTAGTCAAAACAGGGCCTGTCAAACCCGGTTAGCGCACCACCATAGACGCACAATGGCGCCTTGTGATAGGGGGCCAACCAAAATGTTCCGAAGGTCTTCCCCCACCTTCTCCATCCCCGCCGACCCATCTCTGCCTTAGCCGGGGTTTCCTCTGCAGGCCTACTCCTTCCTTTTACCTCTCGGTCACCATTCGCCGTCCCTGTTGACTGTGCTTTTCCATTCGTCAATCTTCAGTCCTATACATCCCCTGTCCACCCCTCCAGCCCACACCTCCACACTGTTGATGCACAGCGTCTCCCTGCTGGCTTGAGCTGTGGGATCTTTAAGGCAGTGTATGCAGTATTCTTCACTGTGGTTTTATAGCGGGACAGCTCAGGGTAATTGCCCTGTCTTGTGGCAGTGATGTGTTTCCAATACAGTGCCTGCCCTCTCTGTTCTCTCATGTCATTTCAAGGCCCTGGAACACCGTCTTAAATTAATACCTGCAATTTTTTCTGCCAATCACCCCATATTTATTATTATGGCTATTCATATTATTGTGCAATTTGCTTTTTTATCTAATTTCGTTTTTTTTCCGCTTGACTGGGTGTGTCACATTCATTTCTATATGTTAATATTTATAATATTGTTGCTATAGTGTACTCATTGTCACTGTCATTTAGGTTTTTAGCAAAGTGTCTACAAATATTTTGAGATGCATTTTATTATATTGTGGTTAGCTTAAAGGTAGGGATAGTCATTCTTGCTAACTACAAGCTCAAATCAGATATATCGCTCCGCGGGCGCGTGGGGCCGTGCAGATTTGAGCCGTGTGTGCCACTTTGTTAATGTTACCATTTACGGAGCAAGGGATGCGTAGAAGTAAAGGAGGAGCTAGCAAAATGCAAGCACATATAAATTTGACAAAATGTGTATTAGCTTACATATAACTTGCAATAGCTAACTTTACCTTTAAGAGGCAATGCGTTTCCCGTGCATTCAATCAGCTCAATGGTTGCAATCTACTCTATCAGGAACCAAATACACACTTCCCCAGTTGCAAATGTATATTTCTAACCTAATTAAACAAAAGATTACCTCAGTTTAAGTATAGTCTGAAAGTGGAAACGGTGATGTGGATATAATTTATTATTTATACAACAAGGAAAAGGTTGCTAATGAATTAAACTGCCTGTTTATCATTGTGTACGTTTTTATGCCTTCTTTATGCTCTTTCCCTCTCTCCCTCTGCCAGTCTACCTCAACTTTCTTTGTTCTCGCAGGTAAATAGAAGGCAGTTCACTCCAACATGGCTTCACCACAGTATACCTTGGCAAATACTGATTGAGGGTAGAGCTGATACTGTACCTGCACACACATACACACACATGCACACACACACACACACACACACACACACACACACACACACACACAAAACAGGCAAATAGATTAAAGGGCCTCTATTAAAGTCAGGTTTTTCAAGCTGTGCGATCAGTTGTGTGGTCTGACATCGGCCTATCATGTCATTTTAGCCTAAATACATTGTGCGAAGCCAGTAAGATTGTGGCCCAGGTGTGACATAATTTCTGGATGGTAACAAGTCATATTGATCCATCCTGCTACTCCAAGTCAGATCATTCAGCCAATCAAGTTAGGATATGTTAAATATAAATCAGTGTTAAAAACATCCACTGAAACAGAATGTTCTAAGAGCTCAAAGAGAGAAAATACAACAGTTGGAAATTGCAACGGTTGGTCCTTGCCAATATAAAGGAGACTAAGTCAGACACATTGTGGCCAACAAACAACAGCAAGAGGAAATGTAATCTTGACATAAAATACTGCATATGAGAGAATACATTACAGCTGACAGCAGCCGAACAACAGCTGTAACGAATCCTTCATGACAGATATGGTGTCTCCATTTTACTAACAGAGCAGTGTCAGGTTCAGAGAATCAGCACAAAGGGTTGTGGCTGAGTCACACACACACACGCACGCGCGCACAAGCACACGCACGCACACACACACTTTGATTAATGTGCATACCAGTTTTGCTGATTGGGGTTCTTCTGCCATGTGAACACATATCCTACACACATTGCATATTGGTGAATTTGCAGTAATGTGAAAGGTGGGTTCATAATGTGTTTTAAATATAACAAGGCAAAGAATATTGTTTGTTTCATGTAGGTACAGTTATACATACTGTACACACTAGCCCATTTTTCTGGAGGATACAGAAAAACAATTTACGATTATTAGGCATCTAACACGAAGATCAATTCAAAATGTACATCAAAGAAAGCCTCTTGTTCTGCACGGGCTTCTAACCTTGACATTCTCCTTACATTTGGCTCAACTCACTTCCCTGGCATGGGTGTGAATGTCAGGATTAGCTGGTCCCGTCAGCAGGGTTTTAGTGGGGCTGGCCTGGCTGTGTCTCCCTGTGAATCACACGGCCATGTTTTCAAGGCTTTCATCACACTGGCCTGCTAACGATAGACGGGGTGTCTTCGCAGTTTAACCTCACAATCCTGCCTCAGTGGCAGCTTTTCAACAATGATGAAGCACAATTTGAATCTTCTGTCATCCATACACTTTGAAATCACGTGGTAAGAAAGGGAAAGATTTTGAATTTTCAGTGTAATAGGCCGTACTGCCGAATAGTAACATAAAGATGTCGAACAGTGCTGCTCCAAGCTCAAGCACCCTCTTCACTGTGCACACCATAAAGCAGACATATGCCGTATACAATACATAAACACACGAGGAGAGAATGAATAAAGAGAAAGATTATCTTTAACAAGTGAGGTATAGGCCTATACCTTCATTAGTCACATGATATGACCAAGGGGGTTCCTACAGCACTCTGGAGATACAACATTACAACACTCCTGTGACCACTGTTTAACCTCTCTCTCTCTCTCTCTCTCTCTCTCTCTCTCTCTCTCTCTCTCTCTCTCTCTCTCTCTCTCTCTCTCTCTCTCTCTGTGTGTGTGTGAATGTGAACAACCCTATGGACTGCGGTCACATGAATATAATGTATGCTAGGTCTTTGTCAAGCATTATTGACGTTATGACCTGCAGAGGCTTGGCCTATAATCATGGCTGTGTATCATAATGCCTATATGGTATATGGTATAAGTCTATAACCACCTCTGTATTGAGGTTGACTGTATCTGTGCGCACAGACACACATAATAAATCACAGCAGTAATATTATCATAACAATAACTGATTGAATAATACTGCTGATAGCTGATGCTGATTAACATTTGGTTATCACGATTATTTCAATTCATGAAATCATACAACTTCTCTCTGCCCTATTCTTTACCTTTACTTTTCTAGTTTCTCAGAGAGTGTATTAGAAGCATGGCAGGAAATGATGCAATTAAACAGGAAGTCTCCTCTATTGTTAGGGCCAGAGACGGAAGCTCTGCTAAGGACGATATGCAGAGGAACTGGCTTCCTATATGTAGACATCACTAGGACGCACCTACTGTACATGCACACGCACTCACACTCTTAGAGTAACTTCTATTTCCATGGATACGAACGTAAGAGCCTTTTAGATTTCAAGCGACCATTGGAGGCTTTTGTGTATTCTCCAACAGTTTTTGTGTCTGTGGAAATAAAGGGATTTGCTGTCATAACAACTGCAACAAAGCCATTTATAGACTTTCCTTAAACTCAAAGTTAGTCTAGCAAGGAGGAAACATTGCAGCCATAATTTAATGTCTTAAAAAATGCAGTTTACCAAGAATTTATCAGCAATGTGGCACATTGCTTACACCCTAACAAACACAAAGTATTATTAATCATTACCAAGAGAAACAAAAAAGCTCTGTAGTGCCAGACCCCACCCCCCCTTTCCCCCACCCCTCTATTGTTGAAAAAGGCTTATGATTTCTAGGTAAGTGAAAACATATTCATTCAAGTTTCTCCAAGCCATTTAATAAAATATGAATATAAAATATATAGGCCAATATCGATTTAGTATAAAATGCAAAAGGATGCCATAAACACATTTTCAGTCGATTTAACTTTTTAAGAAAAGTATAATTTAACAACATTTTTAAAGCTTCACATTAAGGGCGACAACCCAGGATTGTTATTCCCCAGTGGCCGAACAGCAACATGAGGTGTGGTTAGCAAACACCCATTTCACACATCTCCTCCACAGATTAAATTACGCCTGTTTACAATATCACACACACACACACACACACACATACACCTCCATCACCACCATCCACTGCTGTTAAATAAAAAGATTGGTGCCAACTGTGCAGCAGGATACAGAATGAGTGGTAAGGCTTGATTTGCATATATGCTTTGAATATTGATTTGCATATATGCAAGTGTACAGATATAGAAGACACTATAAGCCTCGTGTGACGTCTTCAAATGCCTCCGAGACAACTGTGTCCAGCCGCACTGAGCATGGTACTTGTGTGTGTCTGCCCCCCTCTCTCTTGGTGTGGGACTGACTCAGCCGTTGCTATTTCCAGACAAACCTAATTTGGAACAAGGACAAAAGGGGCTTGTGTCAATCAAACACGATTAAGTGTGATTTTCCAAGTTACCCGCTGTCGCAGACACACGTGTAACTGTGTGTGTGTGTGTGTGTGTGTGTGTGTGTGTGGCATGTGCAGCTTGCATGTGTGTGCGTACTGTATGTGTGCATGACAGACAGCCAGCATACGGCGTCAGGTATTCGGCAGGAAAACCATCCAGAGATCGGTGGAATAACAAAGAACAAAGGTTGGGGAGATGAAATGGAGCCTTTCATTGGTTTGGAGGGCGACTCACAGAGCACATCTGGATTGGTCATGAGGCCTTACTTAAAACCGCTGGCTGTTAGGGACTGCTTCTGAAGGAGACTACATGGGTACAGGTCACTATGAAGCAGCACGCATGCACATGACGCGTGTAGCCTATGTGTAATCAACTGTTTTTAACAGTGTGCAATGCTCCGTTAATGCTGTAAGACTGTACGGTATGCTTTAATTATGGTAGTAATCTTGTTATTGTTGCTTTAAGCCTCCTCAATGGGTGCCAGATAGAGTTAGGCAACCATAAGAAAGGAACTTACTTCATTTAATTTACTAGCCTACCTGTCGCTATTAGCAGCCTGATGTGATCAAACTCAGTGTTTCTTGGATGCAAGAGAAACCAAACAAGATTTCATTATCAATATTATTCTTGACAATTTTAGTGTTCTTATTTCTCTCTCTCTCTCTCTCTCTCTCTCTCTCCTCTCTCTCTGCTCTCTGGTCTAATCTTCTTATCCAAGAGAGCAATACAAATATCAGATAATATAGGCCATTTTCCGTGTTTATATGCTCGTCTTCTTCTCTATGTAATGCACTCAGCAATGGGGAAACAACTGCATTGTTTTGCTGATAATACCGTCAGAATATCGTGTTATACTCCGATGCTCTTTTATCTCTGAATAGTCATTCATTCAGACAGAGTACAAGGTTGTTTAAGGACAGAGCCTCCATTTGAATGCGCACAAATCGGGTTGTCTCAGCGGAAAACCTGAGAATGCCCCACAAAACAACAAGGCATGTGCTTTCTCTGACAGTAAGCCTATAAATACAGCTCTGATTTTCTCTAATAAATTCACTTTCAAATGGTAAGCTTACGCTTTGTAATAATCTAGTGCAAACACTTTGATTCAGATGGTTAGGGATCCTGCAGCACAATAGCTACATTGGTCTCCCTGAGGCCCCAAAGATTAACGTTCTTACTTAATACACCCTCTCTCTTGAAAGGCTACATATTTGTCCTAACAACTGAGCCAGCGTTGAGCTGGGGAGGATTGAAACAGCCTGATTTGTCATCAGAGGTTGGACGTGAGAGGGGTCTTTGAAGCAGGAGCAATTCCAGGTAATGATTTCCAGAGTGCTTGGGTTCAGAGTAGAGCGGGAAGGTAATCTTGAAACTTGGCTGCCAAGGCTGGTATTACACCCACAGGCACGCACACACAGAACAGTACGCACTCCAACATGCAAAAGGGCTCCAAAGCGCTAAAACAAGTGAAGACTTAGCAGAAACATTTAAGGCCAGTCCTTTGACGCCTCGTCTGGTTTAAGGGAGGGTGGTCTTTTCCTCCACCCAATCATATGCATGATCCATAGGTTGCTAAATGTCTCAGCACATAGCGCTGGGAAAGACATAAAATATTGAAGCGATAGAGTGAAACAGGACCCCAAGAGCCCTGTCAGCATTATAAATTACCTTATCTATCACACCACACCAGTGTGTGCGTGTGTGTGTGTGTGCCCATGTGCTTGCCAATGGAAAAACATTGAGAAAACAAGAGACAGGCTTTGTAAGTGTCACAGCAATTTAGCCCAAAAGAGTTTACATTGATGTCCAGGTTTGGAGGATATACTGTAGGTCCAGCGCTAAACTGACAAGCCCGATTGCATTTTCTCGCTTAGACACAAACAGAACCCCACAGGTGGTCAATCTCTCTCTGTTTGTCTGATGAGCGCACTAGCTCGTGAACAAATACAGACAAACAGTGAAATGCATTAACCACCATTTGTTTACGTATAACCAGCTCCAGACTCCCATCCAACAACTGTTGATATAAGAGATTAAGAGATGAGCTCTACTCCGTTTCAACCACATGCACTCACACACACACACACACACACACACACACACACATACACACGCAGACACGTACGCGCACACACACACACACACGCACGCACACACACACACACACACATGCAGACATACACACCACACCACACACAAACACACAGCATTGAAGAAAAACATGAAAAGTAGAAAGAATACAGAAGATTGTGCTAATTGTTTTCCCAATAGCTGAGTTAATTAAAATCACCTGGTTCAGAACACAGATGGAACATATTGTATGTTAGGCTATAGTAATTCTTTAGCATGTTTCTGAACCCACTTTTTCCACCCCTGCAAACACCCCAACCACCTTATAGTCTATAGAATGTCCTTTACTCAAACATAGCCTACAGAATATACGTGTGTACACATCTCCCAGACTTAGCCACTATGCGGAAACTAACATGACCCGAGGTTGCCAAAATCTGTCAGCCAGTCCTGAGCCAGACACACAGACGTCTATAGAGTGTACCGGGCCTGCCGGATTGACATCATGACAACAGCAACATGATAGGCTATGTTTACGATGGATGGAAATAGCCTGGGATATAAGGGAAGGGGATTATGAATGGACATGAGCAGAGAGAACCGTTTAGAAGGGAGGTATAGGGCTACCTGGTGTGTGTGTGTGTGTGTGTGTGTGTGTGACCATAGCGTGCACGTGCGTGCGTGCGTGTGTGTGTGTGTGTGTGTGTGCGTCAGAGTGGGCGGGCCGTGCACCCGTCATGCTTCTCGCTATACTTCTCAAGTTGCCTGTGGTCAAGTCTGCATTCCAACACTTTCTCCTCGAGGAACATTAACCCTTGGATGCTCCTCCCTCTCAACCTCAACGACCCCGCGATGCCCAAGAATTTAAAAAAAATTTGAATATGGAAGTTGTCAAAACAGTCACACTAATTTTCCTTTTTTTTTAAAGCCCTCCTCGCACTATTTATGGCCTAACACTCAGAACATAGCAAGGTTACAATAACAAAGTAAACAGAAACCTGACACAAGCACGGTCAAATATAGTCTGGACTGACAAAAAAACAACAACACACTGTAGCTTTACATGTGTGTAGGGTCCCTTAAATCCCGGCTCTGGGTGTGTGTGTGTGTGTGTGCGTGCGCGTGTGTGTGTGTGCGTGCGTGTGCGTGTATGTGCGCGCACGTGTGTGTGTGTGTGCGCGTGTGTGTGTGTGTGTGTGTGCGTGAGTGTACATTACGCGAGGGAGACAGGATTGACAGATGGCCTGAGGTCCACACTCACCACCTTGCGTGAGTAGCAAGGCCCAAGAAGCTCCACTATAACCTAGGCTGCTGCCACAGGGCCCAGGCCTTAACCCAATCACACAGATGGATAAACCAGATGCACATGTGCAGGTATTCACTTGCATCTGCCAGAGCGGTGCCTCGGGGAGAGGGGGGATTGAGTGGATGAGACGGACGGACGGACAAGAGACTGGCGTGTGGACAGGGATGGGAGACGCATGGCTTTCACATTCCTGTGTCCTCCACTCCCTCGCCCTTCCTCCTTTCCCTGCTCCTTATCTTGCTGTTCTCTCTTCTCCTCTCCTCTCCTCTCCTCCTACCCTCTCTTCTCCTTCTTTCTCCTCACCTCCTAACCCCTCTTCTCCTCTCCTCCTACCCTCTCTTCTCCTCTCCTCCTACCCTCTCACCTCCTCTCCTCTCTTCTCCTCTCCTCCTATACTCTCGTCCCCCTCGGTCGCTCCGTGCAGCGGTTCTAGTGACTGAGAACTGAGAGCAGTAATTAAGCTAATTTCCTCTGCCGTGACTCATGTGGTCGCCGGTGTTGAGCGGCCCGCCAGATGGAGAAGGCCTTGCTGCTGCTCTGAGATCATCACTCGCTCTTTCAGTACACAAACAGTATCACAGGCCGGTGGAAAATACTGGTGCGTTTGGGCGGCTCGCTTGTTATTGCTTGTTAATGTGCAAAAGTACTGGCTGGGAAAATATAGAAGGGGAAAGAAATAATGACTGGTGTAGGCATATTTAACTGAAAAATAATAACACTTGACACAAGATAGTAAAAGATCTTACTTATGTTCACATTAAAATAATAAATCAATAGGTAGTATATAGTAGCATGTCAATATGTCCTCCATGTTTAGGCTTTATGCCTAACATGTACTGAATTGTTTAGATACTACCCAGGATGTTTTGTTGAACATGCAATACATTTTGAACGAGGATGTTAAACGAAGTGACACGTGTTAAAGCGAGGTTGGCAGATGGCAAACAGGATGTTAGCAGACAGCTGGATCAGGTTGTTGCAAGTTCCCCTAAGGCTGGTTTAGAAGAGATACTATAATGTTTTCCCATATATCCTACATACATTCATAACAAATTAACCATCCATATCCAAACATCTCAACACTTTTGAGTTCTGAATATTTACTTCCTGGGCTGGTGGTGTGTGTTCAATTCAATAACGTGTAGTCTCTACATTACCAAATATAAATTCAGTATTCCTATTAAATAAATAAAAAATATAGTATAGTATAGTCAGCGATTGTAGGCTAATACCGGTAGACTTTTTGTCAAATTCAGCAAATATCTACTGAAGTTCGGCTAGCTGCCTCTTCTGCGTGTGTGTTGATAAAATAATCTGGTGTTTCTACTCAGCCCTGGCTCAGTAAATGGGAACACAAACAAAGTGGTGCAGACCACATCTCACAACAATATCCTAGCCTTAGCAATATGTTTACATTGTGTGGGGCGGAGCTTCTGAGGGAGCACCCTATGGCATTGAAGGGAGATTCTGCGTTCAAATATCCACAAGCTTTCTCCAGAATGTCTAGCTATACCTTTAAGGTAAGGTAAGGGTAAGGTAAGGGTGATTTATTGTCAAAAACAATGGTGCGAAATTCATCCTCTGCATTTAACCCATCCCTCAAGGGAGCAGTGGGCAGCCGCTGTGCAGCGCCCGGGGACCAACTCCAGATTGGAGCCAGTGTCACTGGTCAGATGGCACTGGCTGGAGGGTGAACCTAACATGTTTTTTTTGTTTAGATAACGCATGATACACATTAACAATGTTATGACTGAAACAGGACGGAGATGGGGGTGACCTGCGCGAAAGCCAGAGGGATATAATGGTGGAACGGTGGCGGGGTGAAGGGGGCAGGCCAAAGACGTGGAGGCTGAGGTCGGGTAGGTGGGGGGTGCTTTATGTGATTATGCTATATGTTCCGTGTTGGGTAATTGATCAGGACATTGGGGTGAGGTGAGGCGCTTAAAGGGAAACTCGGGGCGGGGCAGGTTATATGACATCTTGACCCTAACCTCTGGAGCTGCTGCAGTGTGCACACGTGTGGTGCAGAAAATGTACCCTTCCTTGGTAAGGTTTTTTAATGCAGATTAAGCCGGTAAAAGCATGACTTCTAACTGACCTGGTCTGTATTTTATTGAAATTCATGTGAATACATGTTTATTATTCAGAATGCATGAACTGCCTTAATTAATTTGCTAAATTGCTTACTGTAGTTGTGTTTTGTAGTTGCTAAGATACATTGTGCTGATACATTGTGCCGTTTATATATACTAAAAATTTATGTATAGTGGTCCAATGTATAGTGGTAGTGGAGATTATTTCACATAGCCAACCCAACATGTGACGTGCTGCAAGGATGTCATATTCCCCGTGTTTGGAAAATAACCCCAGACATTTCATGCAAAAGAAGTTAAAAGAAAATAATACCAAAATGGAGGAAAATAAATAAAAGAAAATAAAAGATGGAGAGTTACAAAGTGAGATATAGAGAGATAAAAAAGAGAATGGACTTCATGTATTGCCACCAGAGTAAATCAGAGTAATGTTTCTCTAAAAGTGTAGGTATTATTTCCAAAAGAGAGCCAAGGCGGCCCGGTTTAACGGCATAGATTACATCTATACAGCTGGCCGATAACCCGGATGTCTCCTGGGTTTACAATAGACTTGCTATTGTCGCCATCTCACGTTACGTCTGTCCTGGATCAGCAGTCGGCTCGCTAACTAGCAGTGACTGCTACCTTAAGTGTGCAGAGACACATACATGTACTGTACAGTCTCCATTCACTCCAGTGAAGCGTGTAGCGGTTCCCAAATGTGGCCGGTTTGAGGCCAAAGGGCACGTGTGTTTTCATTCCAACTAAAGTTACAACTATTTCTCATATTAAAATAGTGAAATCAATAAAAATCAGTAAGTCATTAAGATGAAATGAAAACCTGTCTGTCTGTCTGTCTGTATGCCTGTCTGTCTGTCAGTCAGTCAGTCTGTCTGTCTCCAGTGCAGGGCTACGGCAAGGTGCTTATTCGTCACAACCCCTGGTATGCACACTTTCACAGTCCTTCACTGTTGTTGTGGATCAGGGTGGAAGTCACGGTGCAGCGCTCGAGGGAGCTGTCACCTGTAATTACGTTTCGGGTGTTCGGACCTCAATGTCTCTTTGTCTCGCAACGTACCACCTTTACGTGTTATGTATCCCCCAGATGGACCCACACCCTTCTGGGGTTCTCCTGGAGGTTGATGGCTACACCAGGCAGGGTACAGTGTGTTAGCTACTAGGGTTCCATCCCAGTCACTGACATCCAACGCACCATGGCTACACCCAGCAGAAGAATGTTCTGGAGTCTGGCCCTGCCTTTGAAATGAATGACAAGGTGTGACAGCACCATACAGATGCACTTCATAAACCAGCTATTTGCAACGGGATGGAGATTGCATGTGTGTGTGTGTGTGTGTGTGTGTGTGTGTGTGTGTGTGTGTGTGACACAGGAAGAGAGGGGGTTTGTGTGTGTGTGTCTATGTGCGGTTGTTAGTCCCTTTAAGAATCAAAGCATTATTGTGTTAACCTACCTATTTATACATAAGTTACATATACGACTTTAAGCGTGCGTGCATGTGAATATATGTGTGTGTGTGTCTGTGGTGTGTGTGCGCGTGTTGATCATCGCTGCTGGAGTGTGTGGTGAGAGGCTGCATACATAAATGAGTGAGTGACTGATTTATTGGGTGCATAATGGCCACAGTTCTGCACCACCTTGGCTGTGGATCTTGCGGATCTGTTGATGTTACTGTACGTGTGTGTGTGCAGTGTGTGTGTGTGTAGGTGTGTGTGTGTGTGTGTGTGTGTGTGTGTGTGTGTGTGTGTGTGTGTGTGTGTGTGTGTGTGCGC
>JAODTR010003237.1:0-12955 GCA_025399935.1 Amblyopsis rosae
AAGTTTGGGGTCCCCTGCTGGAGCTGCTGCCCCCGCGACCCGACTCTGGATAAGCGGATGAGGATGGATGGATGAAATATTGGTGCGTAATAAAGGTAGTCGCGAAATGTATCGCAAATGGCCCATTTTAAAGCAAGGAACTCAAGCTTGCTGGAATGAAGGTGATAATTTTTCTCCGCAGGCGTGAGTGTCCTTGATCCGCAGAGCTATGACTTCTCTTACATTCTTTGGTTCTCTCTGCTTCAGTTGAAGCACCGCTTCCAGGTCTTTAGGGTCAATCTGAATCCCCTCACTCGTCACCAGGCGCCCAACATACCTCACTTGACGCTTGAAGATTTCACATTTCTTTGGGCATAACTTGACACCATGGTGGTAGGCGACAGAGTACTCTGTCCAAGTCCTGGACGTGGTCATGGAAGGTTTTGAGCAGCATTCGTCCCTCAGACCATCCAGCACACCCTCCATACATCTTTGGAATGCTGCAGGGGCATTTGTAAGGCCAAATGGGAGGCAGGTCCACTCATAGAACCCCCATGGCGTGTTAAAAGCAGTCATGTGCCTGCAGTTCTCCTCGACAAAGCCCTGGTGGTATGCACTGCCTTGGTCGAGTATTGAGAACCATGAGTTACCACCAAGGTTATCTAACAGCTCCTGGATGCGGGGAAGTGAATGTCCGTCAGGGATCGTTTTGCTGTTCAGCCCCCGAAAGTCTACACACAGGGCATATCTTTTTTTCTGACACATACAACTGGAAAGGAATATGGTGAGGTAGATTTCCTTATCCATCCATGGTCAAGTAAATTTTGGACATACTCCTTTACCTCTCGATATAGGGGCTTTGGGATCGCATTGTATGACTTTTGAACTGGCGTTTCGTCTTTTAGCGAGATTTTTAGTTGCAAAGTTGGAATGCAATCTATATCTGCGTCGTTCTTGGCAAACACATCAGACTGTTCAAATAACATCTCTCGTACTTCCTGTTCTCCCTCCCTTAGGTGTGATAGGTCAACAGGAGGGTGCCACTTATTGTTAATAATTTGAGCACGTTTTAGGTTTGTCTGTTTGTTCGTACCCAACTGAGCGGAGCCTGTATCGGCAGTGTTTTGCTGCATTGCCACGGGACTCGAAGAGGGATAGTGGACTGGCTTCACTTCGACAATGGCTTCCAGAGTACAGAGGACCGTTCTCTGACCTAGATAAATATTGTGTCTAGTCGAATTTTGAACGGGATTTTGATAAATTTTGATGCTCTTCTAGGAACATCGACTAATGCTGGAAAAAGCTCTAAACCTTCTGGACAGTTATTCTCTAAGCAAGACTGGAACAGCATAGTGCCATTCTCTGGCCACCCCCTAACCCGGCATTTAACTTCGTAGATTTGCCCAGCAGGGATAACGATACCTTTCTTGCCAATACGCACACTGCACAAAGGTGACTCATCAGCGGCAGTCATCTGGAGAGCAGAAACAAGGGTCTCTACTGTGTTCTCAGTGACACTCAACGCTTCCTTCAGTATCGTGGTTACATAAGTTTCATTGTCTGTATTTTCTTTAATAATCTCTGCTATGACATTGCTACCTAAAAGTGGACAGTTACAGTTCTTACTAATTAAACAATTTCTGCCCATCCATCAAGGGGTACCTCTGTGCTGTTTGCTGCAGTTATTTCAAGGGATTGGTTGGTAAATAGGGATTTAAGTGGCTGGATTTTGACACTCGGCAATGCTTTCTCTATCCATTCGAGGCTCACCATCGTCACTTGGGCGCCTGAGTCTAGCAGCATTTCTAGAGGCACGTCATTAATGAAACAATGCACCATACGTCGCTTTCCGATTAGGTCAGCCACACGTTTTGTTTTGTTTGGTTGACCTGGTGGGTTTTCCTGTAAGATCTTAGCTGGTTTGACCTTCACTGTGGGCTGTTCAGTGTTCAAGGTTATTGGCTGCCCCTCTCCAGCGACCTCTTCCCGTTTCCCGACAACTTCTTTTGCAGACAGCCAATGGCTCTATGTCCAACCTGGCCACAAATAAAACGATGGGGACAACTCCAACTTCTAACTTCTCACTTCTGATGTAAACAATTAACAGATCAAAGAGTTCTGGTTCACTCAGTTCATTAACAGTGTACATTTCTTGCCCATCGTCAATGGTACTTGCAATCTTTTGGAGCTGAGTGGCAGTCAACTCAGGAAGTTTCTTTTGGATCTTGAAGATCAGCATCCATCGTGGGGTTACATTAGCTATATTGACCTTTCACCTGTGACTTGCTCTCACAGGAAGCTCAGCAGTCTTCCCTGAAGCTCAGGAACAGGATCTCGCCGTCACGCTTACTGTTTTCCACACTCGATGATGCTGTATCCCGGACGAGCCCCCAATTGTTACCGGCTCCAGACCTACGGGATATCTGGACCGGCAGCAAATGATACACAAGCTGAATAGCCCTGTGTATCGGTGAATAAACTGGAAATACATGAAGAGACACAAGACTTGGCGTCTTGCTCAGGCCCACGCCAGAGACTAGTGTCTCTGTGCAATTCACAGAAGTGCTACAGCGCCACCTACAGACGTGGCGGTGTACGGCCACATTATGAGTCAAAAAATAGAAGTGGGGGCCTGTTTTCTGTTAACTCAATGAATGGTCGTTTCTATATCATTACACTAGCAAAAACTGTTTGTGTTTTTATATAGTTTATATTGACTCTGAAAGAAAGCCTGATAGCCTTCACCTACCGTACTAATCATACTAGTCTAATTGGTGGAGAGGCTAGTCATTTCTATGACGACTCGCGGCCGATTAATACAAATTTTAATCGCTAGCAAAATATGTTAGAGCGTCTGGTTTTTGTTGCTATCAGCAGGCGGTCCAGCGGCTACACCAAAGAGTCAATTAGCGACCTAGCGATTTCTGTTCATAAGCAGTCCCTCCCACACGCACAAGCAAAAATTGCTGCGGTGTAGATATGTTAACAGCCTTGTCTTGGCAACCTTTTCTATAGTGGAATCTAATTGGACAGGCTCTCTTTTCATTGGCAGGTGTTGAAGGTTTAGTCCAGGAAATAGGAGCTGGGTCCTTCTCTTCCCTTTGCTCTGCCAGACATTTATCTCTGTTTGTGTGTGTGTGTGTGAAAGAAATTAATGTTTCTTGCATATATGAAAGTGATAGACTGGGGCCCTAAGCCAAAGAGGTTCTGTTTGTGTGAGAGAGAGACAATCATTGAGAATGTATGCATACAGTATTGTTATGAAGTGATTCAGTGTGTTTACACAGTGAGTGTGTGTATGAATGGATCGAGGAAACTTCTAACATTTGGAGCAGTGTCCTAAAGCTATTCCTCTCTCTTTCCAACACCCTTTTTATCGGCCTTCACTCACCCATAACCATTCTCCGTGTCTCCATCTCTCTTTCACCCTTTTCCCTGAAACCTCCTCTCCCCTCTCTAGTGGCCAGGGGTTGGTGCTGTGGGGCTAGGCCTTATACGAGGGAGCGTTGGGACAAAAATGAGCCTTCTAATCTGTATACTTCCAAGCAATCTTTACAAGGGTGGCAAGCAGCCAGAGTGGGAGGGGCAGTGGGAAAACAAAACAAGCATTGTCATCTCTCACTTTCAGACCTCCTCCATCTTGGCCCATCTCTGTTTGTTGGTTGTCTTTCTCTTTTTTTGAGGAGTAAAGATTTACTTCCTGCAGCCTTCCTTGATGTTTCCTCTGAGGAAGTTTCCCATCTGCCTTTGTGTTGGCTTCGAACAAGAGACCCCAGTAGTGTTTGAGAAACACGCATGCACACGCACGGGCGCACACACGAACACGCGCACACACACACACACACACACTTAGACACATACTGATAACAGCGGGCATGGAGGGACGCCATGCACACACTGGAGTAAACAGCCGCACACCATCATACCATAAAGAGAACACTCCCATTTTCAAATGTTTCTTTGCATTTTTTAAGCCCCCTTTCACACGTGCACACGCACACACACACACACACATTCTGTGCAACTTAAAAGAACATTTAAGAAAATAGGTGTGAAAGTGTAAGAAAGTGTGACCTGCGTACTATACGTTTCTGAAAGCTCACCTCTTGACTAAGAGATAGACCTGTTGTCTGCCAATCTGCGGCAGTAGGCAAGCTAGGCATTAGCTCTGCTAACGTGACCTGTGACACAGCCACTGTTCATCCCTTCCCAGAATAATCCTGTTCCAGAGGCCACTGAAGATCAAGGAGGTCGTTCAGAAGGTGACCGAGGCTTTTGGTCAGAAGATGGACATGTATTACACAGACAAGGAGGTACAGCAGCTTGCCATGCAGACGCTGATATTGCTGATCTTACACCTTCTCATACACAACTTGGGTAGACCTATGCTGCAAATATTCTATGGTCAGAAAACTGCTAGTAATGGAAACAGTTAATAATGGAAGGGAAACAATCAGTTATAACACACATACAGTACGGGTGCAGCAAAAGTTAGGCCAAACAAAAATAAACTTTCAAAACATCTAATATTAGTTTTGTAATGTGTGACAGCTGCTGCTGCCCCTGAAGACGCAGGAGGACTTGGACCAGGCTGTGCTGACTGTGTCCTGTATCCCAGGTGTCAACAGCCTGCTCAGGATCCTGCTCAAAACCCCAAAGAACAACCTTGTGAGTCCCCAGTAAAGGTGTACCGTATAATGACATGTTTATGACTGATTAGGCGGAGCAATGCAATTCTTCAAGCAACAACAATACGTGGGAGCTAGGCCTGAGTCTTGTGTTGGCTGGACCTCCGTCATATGCTAATATTAGGTTACATTTGATGATGACTTACAATATTTCTGAATGTTATTATATAGCTATATAAATATAGCTTAGTATATTTGTTACTAAGAAATGTTTCACATTTCTGTGTTAACCACACACATGATTTCATAGGTAAAACCACAACCCAAATGTATCTGTTTTGGTGACAGAATCACACTCAAAAATGCTGACTCTTTTAGGAATACAAACTGATATACCATCAGCAAGTAATCTGCCATTTTTCTTTTTTACACTGAAAGTGCTTGGCTTGCTATATCAGTGCTTTTGTTTGCTAAAAGCAGTGACTTGGAGACACCAACATCCTTCACTGATTGGCATGTGATGTAATTGTACACTGATGTAATCTTTTATCCATTTCCTGTCCTGTTCCCTGACCCTGTCCTCTGGCATCACTGACTCCACCTTCCCTCATTTCCTGCCCTACAGTACCTACAGGTGAACACCAGGGACAAACAGAGCGAGATGAGGTCGTCTCGGTCCCTGGGTGATCTAAAGAACTCTCTCCTGAAGGGGTCAGAGAGAGTTCGTAAACGCTCCACAGGTGAGTGTACACGCTCACGTGTTATACTCCCATGTTATCAGTTATATTGGAAAAAATACAATACTTTTGACTGTCCACTCTTAGTTTTCTCAAACCATGTCGTAGTCAGTACTACTCAAATATCCCCACACACATACAGTACACAGATTTAAATGGCTGCTGGGTACCTGCATTTTGAGAGCCCTAAACAATTACCATGATTTCTCCACACATCAATCTCAATGCCATGTTTACATGGCAAGAAAACTGTGAAAATACAGTTTGAACCAAATGCTGCTGAACTCACTTTTTGTCTGTTTGGGAGGCAATTTAGCAATAAAAGGCCTCGAGGTTATATGTTAATTTACAAAAGAAGCAATGACACTAATAAGAATGTTACCTTAATATCTTATCCATAGATAACGTAGCGCAAACATGTAATTCCCTTGTCAAGTCGGAGCACTTAATTCTTAATATTGTTCAGCTATATAAGATATTAATGTGCATATATAGGCTGAATAAAGTCTGACTTAAATAATTTACTTGGTATGCGAACACAAACAAATCCACTTTGTGTTGCATCACTTGTTACTCAGTAGCTTAAAACACCTGAATGATGCTGCTGCTATAGTTGTAAATCATTCTATTTGAACACAAATAAAACAAGTTTTACAGGACCGTGTAAATATGTGTGATGCCTAAGTGTCTTCTCAACCAACAAAGTAAATTAATAAGTAGAAAAACTACAATAGCTAATATTTAGCGTGCATTTGCCAATCACCGGCATGCCATAAACACACTGATGTCTTAAAACATTCCATTCCTTGCAGACGTCGACAGCAAAGCTATAAAAGTGTTTCATATATGAAAGTGAAGGGATTACAGGAGATGGTTAGCAGACCTCTGTGTCTCCTACTGCTTGAGGAATAATGTTTGGATAGAAGAAAGAGAGACCATCTCTAGCGCCCCCTTATGTCTGGTTGTCTTTGACTATTTTGTCGCTGGCAGTATGACATCACGGCTCCGGAGAGAGACAATGGGTCAAGGACAACACGTGGTATTGCTCCCCCATAGCTCAGACAGGGGCCTTTGTCCCGGCACGTTGGTTTAGTAAATCATTCTCGTGTATTTTTCTTGTTTTCTCTCTTAAATAAATGTTGTTCCTCAACCCCATCCCACGCTCACCTCACCTCCCTAACTGTCCATCTCTGCTCCATCCCTGCACCCTTTCTAGGGTCCCTCCACACAGGCCGGACTTCGCCACCTCCAGGAAGCGTTCCAGAGGAACAGCAACAAATTGCCCGCCAGGGATCTTACACTAGTATTCACAGCGAGGGGGAGTTCATCCCTGAGATGCAGGGCCAGAACGTAAGTTCTGCAACCGTGGTGGGAAACGGCTTTGTCTTGATATGACGGTCACAATTAGTTTAAAATGCCTAAATATAACTTTTGGCAGGAGATCGGAATCGACCGATACGGAAAACCGATCTTTGTTGTCAATTAAATGGCTGTCAATTTACCATTAATTTAGCCTTTTCTTGGTTTCATGCGTTTACATCAATTAAAAATTTATATTCAATTCTTGAATAATATATAACTAGTATCGGTAACAAAAATTGGTATTGGTCAATTTTGCATTATGGCCAAAATACTAATCATGATTATTTTGATCAATATTGAGATCACGAATATTTATCACAATTATTTATTTATTTTATGAACAATGTATTTTTATTGCATTAACAATAACAGACCACAGAAATCACTTCTATCTTGTGCTACATTCCTGCTAATGTACAAATATTAGCTTCAAAATAAGACTGGTCCTTAAAGTGCATCAGTGAAGCAAAATACAAATTTACATAAAATATAGGCCAATTAAAATAAATATGCCATGAAAAGAACACGATTACAGTAGTACAAACATTAAACACAATCATGAGACAAATACGAATGACAACATGAACATTTATTGACTTTTGCGGTGTTTGAACAGGCATCGACACAGTCAGCTACATGATCATTATGGGCCATAGATCCACATGCCATGCCTATGCCGCATCTGGAAATATCACCAGTTAACATGGTCACCACTTAAACCGTAACACCGGCGCAGACACAATTCGAAAGCACTCTTTGCCTATGACTTGTTCACGCTTAACATCACTTGCCCTAAATCCAAAAAACTTCCAAACAACAGACGATGATCCCTTTCGAGGGACAAGCTCTACGTCTTCTGCTGCTGTCATTAGATTTTTTTATTTTGCCGGTCTGCTGTCTTTCTGTTAGGGTTGTCACGATACCAGAAATCTAGTAGTCGATACCAATACCAGTGAGTGGGCTCCGAGGAAGTCCCATCGAGACCTCCGTGACTCGGTGCCCACACGAGAGTGCTTCTAGGTCGGGTAAACATTAACCGAAATCCCGGTCGGTGCTCCGGAGGTATCGACAGGCGCGAGGCGAAATAGCATCGGTTAAAATGCATTGTAGTAAATTACAGCATACACACGTGAATGTTTGCAACACAAATATGCGATGTATCCAACATATTTTATTAGCTTCAAGGCTGATTTTGTTTCACTTTCGCCAGGGATTATGTGAACGAACCATTGATGTCACATGACAATAGGGGAACTGCAGAACTGTTTACTTTTTACTCAACCAGTAAGATGGAAACTATGGCTGGAAAGTTTGAAGGCACTATTTGCATAGTTTACGGTACTGTTTTTTGTAGTCCTTGATAATCCGCCTGGAGCGCAAAATAGCTGTGCTGTTTTTCTTTTCGACAAGTATAGGCAGAGCTGCAGCTACACTTCCATAGTACCGTACGTGTCCAGGTTGGATAGCCGGTACCTACGATACTGTACAAAAACGAGTACCGTCATTGTTTCAGAATTTTGGCATCGACTTGGTACCGAAGAATCAGTTCTCGTGACATCCATACTTTCTATTACTTTTCTACTCGGACTGCTTCCTCGCAACATCCAGGAAGGTTTTGTACATCCACATGCTGTTGTTGGAGGGTGCGCGCGAAGCCAAATCGGCTGCTGTTAGCAGGTGACTTGATTTGATACACAGAAGTTTTCTATGAGCAGAGCACGTATTTAAAACATCAATATCGCAGTCGATCATGTTCATTTAATTGTTGAAGGCAAAATCGTAATCGAGATCGATATTCGATTAATTGTGCAGCCCTAATACTTATATATATTATAGTTCTATATAAGTTACTGGACAGCGCAGGTAAGATAACAAAGGGGAACAAACAGTGCCAACCCCATAGTTAAATGTTCATTTAGTTGTGTACAATGAGAGCGCAGCCTTTAGCTGCCTAGCTGACAGACACAGCTGGGTATGAAAGTGTGAAAATCATACTATATCACTACTTGAGATCACTCAGTTGTCACAAGTGTATCCAGTGCCATCTCTTGGTGGCACTGGAATAGGACCAGTACCAGTCTAAACAACAAGTTTGTATTCCGGAGAATACGGTAATCCAAAGGATGAGCGTTGATTCTGCTGCCTAATTAGTAAAACCCTGTTCCCACGGTATTGGTGCGACACATTCAGTTTAAAACCTTACTTCTGTGTTGCTGGATGGGCTCTTTACATGATGTGTGATGCCCCATTGCTCTGTGTGATTATCTCTGCTCAGATGCTGGGGCATTTTGGGAGTGCAGACAACTCTTTATCGAGCAGCTGTCAATCCATAGATCAAGCCCTGGACAGGTGAGTCATCTGTCCTGTTATGTGTGATGTGGAGTGTTTACGCTCTGTATTAAAATATGCATTATAAGACACACGCAGGGGACATGTTGCAAACACATACATTATGCACAGACAAAACAAACTATAGTGGAAGACTGATGTAGAGCCCTGAGCTGCTGTCCAACGCCACAGAGGAAATGGAATCGGGTCGCTTTTGTTGTTACCATGGCGACGAGAGCCTTTATCTGGACCCCTGATTCCTCCGTTAGAGAGAGAGAGAGGGAGAATATATGCAGAAAATAGTGAAATGTGAGGTAGACTTCTTGTCAGAGTTCTGGCCAGAGGAAGAATGGAGTGGAGCGAGAGAGAGAGAGAGAGGGAGAGGGGGAGCGAGGGAAGCTGCTCTACCTGCACAAGGCTTATCTGGGTTTGAGGCCCACGAACAATGGCAGGAAACGTGTGCATGGAACTTTTCCCTGCACACGAGCATGTGTGCTGCTTATCCAGAGAGCCTGTGTCCCGCCTCCCTCTCCATGGGGTGTCTGGGGGGAGGAGCCTGCTGGCAGAGAGCCAGGGGGTATTGGAGCACTGTGTGTGCCCCAAGCCACACACACACGCTCATTGAATTATGCTATGTTGCTACGTTGTGTGGCATGCTGGATCTCCCCCTACACATATCATTCACAATGTGAATAGTAATATTTGCATGTGGAGAGCTTGTCTGTCTGCAACATAATCACTGACTGAAATGGTGATGTTCCACTTTTTTATACGTCTGATTCCAGCCCTCCCTTCTCACAGAACAACCGTGACAACAATTATCTGAATCACAACTGTGAGTACAAAGGTAAGAAGAGGATACATCTGCAGTAGTAGTATGGATAGTATTTCCAGTTTATGCAGCTACCTGAAGTTTGTTCTGAAAATAATATAAGGTGAGGCTGGGGTAGTGTTGGCCTCTTGAGTTGACTATTGCTCTCAGCAGATTAGTCTGAAAACCCTGTTTGCATTAGCGTATTCACAGCTGGCGGACCAATCAGGGTGGGTTAGTGAGATGGCGATATCGAGTGTATTTCTAAATGGTGGTAGAGCTAGATGAGGCGATCAAATGAGTTGTAGCAACGCTGATTGGTTCAGCGCTGTTCAATAGTTTCAAAATGAACCAGAGTTCTACAGGAGGAGACAACTGTTAACACTTTCCAATGGAGCTTTGCCAATATTCTGGTTACACCAGGCTATTAGTTATGCCCCTCCTTCTGAACACGCATGTATATTCCTTGTGTAATCTGGCACTTGAATTCTCCTCTTGTAAAATATACGTTATAAGCCACAGCTGCATGGCAGGACACTAGCATCATAGTGTGGGATGCTCTAGTCACAGAACACAAGAGGTCTTTTCTGTCATGTTGCACATGTGCATGCATGTGTACACACACACGCACTCCACTCGTCCACACTACTTTGTGGCCCTTCCTGCTGAATGCTCCAGTATTTGTTTACTGTCCATATGAGTATATTTTTCCTTTCCGTCCTGTCCTGCCAAACACAAAAAAGAACTCCTGTCACCATGGGATACAGCCACAAAAACACAGCAATGGGAGGCAGTCATCTGACAGAACAGCTGCTTTCAATTGCAAGTGGCTCCAGTGCTCTTTATTTTGTGTGTGTGTTTGCGCGTGTGCTTGCGTTTGTGGTGTGTTTGTGCGTGCATGCGTGCGTGCATGTATGCGTGCTCGCTCAGCACCCTAGCCTGCCTCAGCATGGCTCCCCAACTGTCTTGTTCCTGCTCCACTGGCTTCATGGATATGGCTAAGCTCAAATGCTCCATTACGTTCTCTTATCTGCTTCTTACAGCACTGGCTTCATTCAGGTGCCTGAGTCAGTCCACACAGAAGTTAGTAAGCATTTCATTGGACTTGGACTCGTTCAGACTAGAGAGGGTCAAATGTTTTTGTTAATTCACATTGCAAGCTTCAAAGATTGCAGGTTCTGCAACTATGACTGTTAATATTGACTTTAGATTGGTAAATGATCCCAATCAAGAGCTGTGCTCCACTGCTCCTTCTACAGGTCGATACGGGAAGGGTGGGACTTTCCCTCGACAGTTCCAGTTGCCCAATCGGGGCAAGGACTATGGGGATGGTAAGGAATGTGTCTGTGATACACAATCACATGTTTGATTTTGCGTAATGACCCAGACACCCAAAAACACAACCCAATTCTCCAGACATGTAGTTTATTTGATTTGTCTATAGAAACCCTTGAAGAATCACATTGTATTCTGGCTCCAGCCCCGCCTGCATTCCCAACACATTATTCTAATTGACTGTTTTTGTGTAAACGTGCTTTTCTTGGAAGAATTTGCTGTTCCAGCCAGCTGCTAGTTGTTGCTTACTCAGAGCTAACCTTGGCGTGCAGTGATTCACATTTCCCCTGCGCTCCAGCGCGCTACTCTGACTTGTATAAAAACACAACACGGCACTTCCTGTCTGAGGGGAAGTGGAGTGGAATGACAACCTGCTCTCCGCTGTAGCTCGCTCTCACTCTCATGCATGCACACACACACAATAAATGGAATATTAAATGCATTGACTAAAGTGTTTTGCTAAGCCTGAGCATTTTGTTACTGTAAAAATATAGAAATGTTGTACTATGCAGTGTGCATATTTGAATCCTCTTGTTTACAATACTACCTGGCGTGTTAGTGTGTTACATATTAACAGTGTTTGTTGACACCACCCCATAGGCTGTTAAAGTTGTCCTGTGTGTCATCAGGCCGTAGGACCTTCCCGCGAAGCTTCATGCCTCAGGAGAACCTCTTCCAGCTGGTTCCCTCAAGTCGCACGCGCAGCTACAATGGAGACAGTACCCTGCAGTACAATGACATACGAATGCTGAACCGCGCCACAGACCCTCGCAGTACACCCAAGTGTGAGTTGTGCCTCTAAAGACCAATGCAGGGATCCCGGCTAGATCAGCTAGATGCCCAGTTTTGCCTACGTTTTAAGAATAAGCTAATCTAAAAGTGATATTGGAAATGAAGTAAACGTGGCTTTAAAGGCACTACAAAGAATAGGCAGTTAAAATGTCCCCTCCTGTCCTTGTGATACACACGCATCCGCAGTCATATTTTAACAGGAGTATCTATACTTTGACTTGAAGTATTGGAGTTTTATTTGTCCACCTCTGCTTAACTGATTTTGACCATGTCCTGTACACATCTCAAGCCACATTTGCGAGCACAGGTGAGAGTTGCTTTATGTTGCTTCCACAACACGTCCCTTTGACACTTTTAATTGTACCAATGGAGACGATTCCTGTGGTAATTACCCATCAGCCTGTGGTGGATTTGATGTCTTGTCTTGGTTAGAGTGTGAGTTGCTGTGGCTGTGGCTGTGAACGCAGGGTATAGTGTCTGTGTGTATAATACAGTGAGATTCTCAGTTGTGTGGGCTTGGTAACAAGATAGCGTGGGGGTCTTGTTCATGTTGAGCATGTGTTCTTCCAGCACCCCGGGCTCCGGTGAACTGGCAACAAGGAAAGCTTCTGGGCCGTGGTGCATTTGGAGAGGTCTACCTCTGCTATGATGCCGACGCGGGCCGCGAGCTGGCTGCCAAGCAAGTGCCCTTTGACCCTGACTGCCAACAAACTAGCAAGGTCAGAAACTTAATAATATGATTGCTTATGAATTTTGTGAAATATTGTAGGATTTAAAGCTACCTGGTACGGGTAGTGGTGTGGTTTATGTATCAGGAACCACGCAATTGTTCTATGCAGCTTGAAAAGAAACCCTGTGGAATTACCTGATGGTTCCTCTCCGGGAACCATCACCTTATCGTGGTGGAGAGTTTTGTGTGTCCCTATGATCCTGAGAGCTGTGTTGTCTGGAGCCTTGTGCTCCTGGTAGGGTCTCCCAAGGCA